>WSXT02200906.1:0-18747 GCA_011762715.2 Neuroterus valhalla | reverse complement strand
GTTGAAAATTGATTTCTCTAACTGGAAATTTAACTGTTTTATCCTTAGTGGAAAATGATATTTTCTAGTTCAAAATTCAACTATTTGGATGAATATTCGTCTTTGTGGATGGATTAATTAATTAGTTCGTTGGAAATTCACAAATTTTGTTGAAAAAATAGATTTTTTGGTATGAAATTATCTTTTTATTCGAAAGTTACTTTTTATGATGGCGAGTTCTTCTTCACGGTTAACAATCCAAGTTAAACAGTAGAATATTTTTCATATCAGTCGAAAATTCTTCTGGGTGTGAACTCTCATGTTTGGTTCAAAATGAATTTTCAAGACAAAAATGTTACTTTTCTATTTTTGGTTGAAGATGATCATCTCTATAGTTCAAAACTCAACCATTTTGTTGGAAAATTGTATTTTTTGGTTAAAATTTAATTTTTGGTCGAAATTTCAACTATCCTAGTTCACGGTTCATCATTTCAGGTAAAAACTAGTCTTTTTGGTTTAAAATTCCATAGTTGTAGTTAAAAATTCGTTTGTTGGGTTAAATTCAAAATTTGAGTATCAAAATTTCGGTTCACAATAATTTATCTTTTTCGCTAAAAATCAATTCATCTATTCGAAAATTCAACTCTTTCAGATGATGATTCTTTATTTTAGTTAAAAACTCTTGCGTTTGGTATGAAATTGGGTTTTCAAACTCAACATTTTACTGTTCCATTTTCGGTTGAAAATAATTATTTTTCAGTTCAAAATTCAATTATTTTGTTAGAACATTATATTTTCTGGTAGAAAATTAATCTTTATATTTTAGAATTATTCTTCTTGTTTGAATATTCACTTTCATCGTTGAAAATTGAAGTGCTCTAGTTGCATATTTATCATTTTAGTTGAAAATTCATCCTCTTGGTTAGCAATCTAAACTGTTCATAATTCTATTGGAAAATCCATCACTCTGGTTTAAAAATGAACGATTTTGTTATAAATCCATTTTCTTTATCGCAAATTGATTTTATCAATTGTAAGTTTAACTGTTCCAACTTTTGTAAAAAAAATGATATTTTTCGCGGGAAATTTGAGTATTTTTGTCAAAATTAATTTATTTTGCAATTCCTGATCTGTTTTGTTAAAGGATGTCTAGGATGAAGGTCACGAATTGAAATCAATGTTTGCCAGGAAAATGAAAAACTTGACTGGGGAAAACCGGGAAATGTTCGGGAATTTGAAATCGTCCGCCTAATCGCCACCCTAAACATGAAAAAAACGGTGAATTTGCAAAAAAAAAATTGAAGCGTTAATATTTGAATAATTTAAAACTTCAGATTACATAACAAATTGTTTGTTTTCAAACTAAATCGTTGTAGTTATAGAAATAGAAGCTCTTTAATACCGTAATTAATATATATTCCATTGGAAGGTGAATTAACACTGAATAATTTCAGATTACAATTATTGAAATTTCACAATTTCGAATGAGAAGTGCTCGAAATTGAACAATACCGTTATCATTGAACGTTATCATTAAGTTTCCAATTGGAATCCTTAAAAGTAATTATAACTTTCAATTCCATTTTATCATATAAAATTCAAAAAATTCCAGTTTTTCAGAGGTCCAAAAAAACTGATGATTTCGGTTTAATGTTTTGAATTTGACAAGTTTTTAAGTGGTAGCGCGTAAAATTCAATAATTTTGAATTGAATATTTCATAATACTGAAATTGTGTTTGAAATTTGAGGGAAAAATAGAATAAGAAGCATTCGTGTGCAATTGTTTAATATTGATGCGTTTTAATCTAGAATAAACTCTGTTTAAAATTGTTAAATTTGAATTATTTTCCTGTTTTGATGTTTTTTTTTTGTACAATTTTCGATTCAAGACTTTTAAGGTTTAAAAGTTTGAATATCCTTTAAACATTTCTGAAAACCGCGACATGACCAAGAGGCTCTTAGAATGGCCGCCCTGCTCATGAGTCCTCAATATAGCATTTTCGAGTGGTTACACTTTTCTTACACCTATTGTAAATTTTACACCAATCACGAATTTTTGTTTCGGTAATATAACTTCAGAAAAGCGCTTTTCTGCGCAGGAAGCTATTAGAATATATTATAATATTCTGTTTTTTCACAGATGCAACACAACCAGCGAATCAAGAATGTTCTTTTCGAGGCAATGTTGATCCAGAAACCAGACAGAAGAGATGGAAGACGTCAAGACGCAACCAGCGGCATGCAGTTAGGAATTGTAATCGAACACTTAATGGCAGCCACTTCCCTTATCCATTCAGAATTACCCTTCATTGATTCCCTCATCAAAAAAACGGCAATGGTTAGAGAAATGAGCACAGCCGATCTTAAAAAGGTAATTTTTTCCTTTAAAAATACAAAGAAACATTCAAAAACTACCCCTGTAAAGTAATATATTTGATTCTATAAAAAATCCATCCAACTTTTGCAGTATCTAACTGAAGAGGAAGCAGAACTTGAAGTGGGAAAACAAAGAATGGTCGTGGAACAAAGACTGGGACAACAGGCAAAAGATAAAAGACAAAATGTTAAATACTGTTCGCTTTTACTCGAACATAGTCTGTATATTCTTTGGAGTCATTTAGACTATTACACGATGCAAGCATCTTTACGACAAAGCAAACCACAAGGTAAATATTTATGTATAAATATTAATTATTGCAGTGTGATTGCGACCCGGGCTTACTTGAGAGATGAGAAATAGTTTCCCTGGGGGTATATGTTTTGAAAAATAGTGGCATAAAACTTTGTTAATATTAAAATATTCCAGGGTTAAAAAAGAAAGTTTTTAACCTTATGCCATTAGTGGTATTTTGGGTTAACCCATGTTTTTTTAGAGGAAAATATAATCGAATTAGAATAATCGCATAAAATTTAACAAATAGTCTGATTACACGTATTTGTAAAGAAAACAAAATTCTTCAGAAATTGAAGACTCAATTCAAAGTTTCTTCGATCCTGAAAGCTTCCGATTGTATATTCTATATTCTTTATATTTTCTTTCCTAATAAGACCTGAAATGGAAATAAATAAAAGAATAATTGAAAGTGCTGTGAATACAATTTTGTGCGTATTAGCCGTCTGAATTATTTTGCAATATATACCTTGTACTTGAGATTCTGACGTATTATTTTTGTACATTAACGAAAATATACAAATATTGAAGAGTCTAAAATAATAGCCACATTTTTTTCAAAATAGTGGTGTCGCACAAAATGAAGTCAAATAGTGTCAGTGGTGGCGCGAGTCCGAGCCCTGTGTGATTTCAGTCTAAAATTATTTGTTTTGATTACAGTTCATTCAGTCGGGATGGACGAAAGCACAACAGAGTGGAGAATGTCGGGCGAATTGATCTCCGATCTGAAGCAAGGTCTTACCTCCGTTTTTACCGACAGTTTTGTTACACAGCTCTTATTTACACATAGTGAATATACGACAGTCGACCGATCCTTCATCGAAGCCCTGGTCAGGAGAATTAAAAGGCTGCTCCAATTTATTATAGCGAAGTAAAATACTATTCTCTCAGGATTCAAAGTCTGTAAAATATTTATTCCGATAAGAATTTTAGTATCTTTAATCAGCCTTTTTATCAATACATAGGACAATTAAACGTTATTAAGATTTCCAGCTCGTTTTCATTAAATCCTCTTGCAATATATATTTATATATATCTTACAGAATACAGAAAATACTATCTTACAGAAAATCTATCACAAAGTGTCGTACTAAATTACAATAATTAATTAACACCAATTTTTAAATCTAAATTCTGAGCTCTTAGTCACGAAGATATTACGGCCTCATCCCAAGGACCATAAATATTTTCCTTGTATTTTTGCCACCTGATGTACCAGAGTGGACAAATAAAATGAATGAGGAGAGTTGCAGCAACGAAAACGTAAAATATCGTAAGGGAAATTTGCGATATAAAATAGAGAGTCGTCGAGGCCAAGATGATTGAAATGACAACCTTGTCTTTAGTTTTCCAGAGTATAAATGGAAGCAAAACGAAACACTGGACTGCAACTGTGAGCAAAGCGAAAGCGTGGAGAGAAGTTGCGAGTCTCGAGGCCAGCATTAACGATCCGAAAATTGAGGATGTGATTGAAAGCGAATCAGAAAGGGAAATTTGAGGTGAGCCATATTTCCCGAATACTAAATGAAGCAGGAACATGAAAATTGTCATTGCGTAAATCGTGTCTGTGCTCACAGTTTCGGTCAGTGTTTTTAAAACTGGCGACAAAATATATCCAAAAGCAAAAAATATTAAAGCTGTTCTTAAATCTTTCGATAGTTTCTCCCTCAAATTTGGAACGTTTAGAGTGTAGAGAAAATATCCGAGGACTGTGAAAAAAGTGCTGGAAACAAAAATTGTTCTGGGCGTTGTCCACTCGTTATTCAGCCAGATGAAAATGATCACGAATAAGACTACGACGCTGAGCTGAATTGAAACACTGGCACCCAGAGATATGGCTTGTGCTGTTTTCACATTATTGGGCTTGACGTTTTTTCGTAATTCTTCGAGAAAAGACTGGTCGGTGTAATTATCCGGCAACCCGTGATTTTCGTACAGGATTTTTTGCCAAGAAGTTGTTTGTTTCATTTTTGAAGAGTAGTTTTTACACTCGAGACATGCGTAAAAATGTGTAGCGTAATTCAACACCTTGTTCTGTAAAAAAGAAAAAAGGACGAACTATTCTATCTTGAATCAATTGAGTTACCTGTTCAATATTTGATAATTCTAAGTTGCGTAAGTACCTTAGGTAAGTACCTTAGAGTCGAATTTTAATGCTTATAAGCGGTAATATCTCATTTCGTTCATAAAAATGATTATTTAATAATGATATGCACTAAGAAAACAACGTATGAGCTGCATTTCGAATTTTTGTTATTTTTTATAAAAGCATACATTAATTTACATCAGTCTAGAAATATAAATTGTCATTTTCGAATTAAAGTTTCATGTGGTAACTCTCTGACAATATATTATTTTCATTTAATGAATAATTCTAGTATTGAAAGAATTACAAAACACTGCTTCGAAATGTCAAATTTTGAGGTTTTTAATTTGATATTTCTCCGTCATTATTATTTAAAAATAAGGAATTCAAATTTTTACTGATGATAGGTGCCTAATATGATTTATTTAAATCAAATGTTGAGAAAATTTCATACCTTTTTATATGAATTTTATAGAAAAATTAAATAATGTCGCTTTGGATAAATCCTCCTTCTCTTCTCCGACTATTTTCCAAGATGTAGAAGGGAAAAATATAAAATCTGCAGAATATCTTTATATGGTTAAATTGGACACACCCGATCAATCTTTTTCGGTGGAACTCGTCCTGGTTCCATTTGAATCCTGCCTGAAAATCACGTAAATATATCCCTTTTCTGGCTGGAACGAAATGAGAGAAAGCGTTCCAAATCAAATCATTTTTTTCAATTGAAAAGTTGTTAGAAATGAAATTTGAAATATTCTTTACACACAATCAATAATTTACTTTATCAAATTTCATTTAAATCAAACCCAGTTTTTTTTATTTGAATATATTTGATGACTTCATAAAATTTGGAAACCAATATTTTTGTATTAGAACATTGTTTTATGGAAATTATAAATTATTCTTGTAGTAAATGATTTCTCTTGGATATTTCAAAATATCGCTTTTTCGCATTTGGATACAATATTCTTTCATTCATTATACCTCTAAAAATACAATCCCAACCAAAGAAACTTTTACAATTTAACATTAATAAATAAATATATTTTATTCGAAATGGAGAGCAATCGAATTTGGAGGGTAACCAGACAGAAAAGGGTCATATTTACGTAATTTTTGATCATTTCAAAACTAATTTTGAATGAAAATCGGACGAGGTCCCATCGAAAAAATTAATCGAGTGTGTAAAGTTTCACCACATTAAGATATCCTGCAGGTTATATATTTCTCTTAGGAGATATTCAAAAGAGAAAAAGGATTTAACCAAAGCGACGGTATGAAATTCTGTCAACTTTTGATTAGTATTATTATTATCAGGGACGTATCTTCGATACAAATTTGAATCTTCTTATTTTTACATAATAATGACGGAAGAAAATGTAGTTTTGAACCTCAAAATTTGACATTTCGAAGCAGTATTTTATAGTTACTTTTCATACTAAAACGCTTATAAAAAATGGAATTTGGCTCCAAGAACATTCAGGATTATTATATCTCAATCTCAACATTTTTTTGAATCACGACGCAACGACGTCTAGACGATCTATTCTAGAATAAAACTTATATTTTTCCAGTAATGAGCCGTATTATGCGTTGCAAAAAGATGAAGTTTATTTCACTTTCTAGGAAGTTCAAGTCCGGGACAAATTGCCCAACTATATAAATTTAAGCACGGCAAATAATGTTGGATCTGTATATAAAACGAAAACGTTTTATTCTATTTTGTCCTCTTTTTTCAAGACCGGCTACATGCCGGAAAACAGCTCTGATCACCCGTTGCGAGTGGCATTCAAATCAATTGAACAAGTTACATAAACTCGCGAATAAGAATGCATAATTAAAAATACTTTCAGGTAAAAAATAAGGAGCAAAGAAGGACGAAATTTAAATAGTACATGTTTCAGGCTGTAAATAGTGTAAATCAACCAATAAGTAGTTTCTTCTCAAACATTAACCCAGCGAATTTTATTTTCAACCACATGCAATTAGTTGAATGCTTTATTTGTATATATAAAATGGTTTTATTGCTAAAAAGTAGTTCTAGGAATTCAGATAACCTCTAAATTCGTTTAAAACGTTGTTGGAATTTTTACGACACGGAGTTTCAATATTTACCTACAAAACATAATTATCGTGTAATACTCGTGCATAAATTGATCTATCGATAACTTTTATGTCCTCTTTTTTCTTGCCAATTTCTTCTATTCCTCGACATATTTTTTAAGGCTATATTTACCTTTTTTTTTGCACTCTCGTGATTTATAAATTATTTACCTTTGATGATTTAGTATTACGCTTCATTCACAAAGTTTTCGTGTTCCTATAACGAAATTCTTGAAGAATTATTGATTTTGTTGACGCGGTTAGCATTGTTAGCAACAGCGCGGTTTTGAAAACAAAGTCAACCTAACCTTGCTTGCGCTGCTAAGTTTTTGGATTTTTGATTTCGTTGATGTTATTTTGGGGTTTGCTGTATCCAATGACAGTGATTTCAAGTTGTTGAATAATGTGTGGTTTGAACATTTTATGATAAATAAGTAATCGGTGGAAAAAAGAAAAATAGAGATTCGATACAAATGCGGTGAAAGTAAGTCAATCAGGTCAATCATTTTGTATTATAACCTTATTTCTGTACGAATTTTAATGACGAAATGATATTTTTGTTTCACAACAATCTGGATTGGGAATTCATAAAATAACAATAAAATGCCTGATAATTTAGCCGTAAAATTTCTGGAAATCCTGTTTGTATGTATATTGATTAGGAAAAAGTGTTTGAATTAATTACATTGATTCGAAAATTTCCTTCTGATTTTATGTTCTAAACAAGGTTTTTTTTTAAGAACTTGATATTTAAGTTATTCATTACATCTTGATTGACAAATTTAAATATTTTTTATGTCCTGAAAGTTAATATTCATTTAAAAAATCGGGCAACACAATCGCATTAGATTTAATTAAAACTTTCATGTTGGATGTAACAAAAATTTTAATAACTTTTTATGTTTGGTTGCAAATGGAGATCTTTATTTTATCATCTTTGCTACATAATATTATGTTGAAAATACATCCAATATTTTAGGAGCAGTGTTTTCATTAAAATGAGGAAATTTAGACGAGCCCAGGCGGAAAATCAAGCAGCCATTAAAAAGCATTTGGTTGCAAATGACTTACTGGATTCTTCCAGTGAAGATGAAGAAAATGGAAACGTTTTGGAGGAAGCAGTTGACAAAGTTTTGTCCTTATATCAGATCGAAGGTGGTGATACAGAAAAGCCACTTTCCTATTTAAGCGACGTTTTGCAATCTGGAGGAGCAATTTGCTTAATTTGCATTTCGTCTGTAAAGAAAACGGACGCGGTATGCTGAATCAAATTCTCTGAAATAATTTATTATAAATAGGTCATTATCAATTAGCTCACATTTTTCTGATTTCCTTCTGAAGATGATTATGTCTTCCAGATATGGAACTGCGTCAAGTGCTTTACTTTCATGCATCTACCTTGCATTCAACATTGGATTCGCGACAGTCAAAGTTACAAACGAGAAAAGGGAATCACGCCACAGTGGGCTTGGTGAGTTTACACAGTCGGTTGCTGTAATTATAAGAAATCTTAAATGTGCTAGTCATGATTTTAGGAATTGAGCATTTAAAGATTTTGTATAAAAACCGCACAAGGATCAAAAATTAAATTTTTATATTCTTTCTTTTAGTCCAAAGTGCCGAACCGAATACCAAGAAGACGAGGTGCCAACCAAATACCTTTGCTTCTGTGGAAACTCCGTCGACCCAGCCTATCAACCCTGGTCGATTCCACACTCTTGTGGAGAAACTTGTGGAAAATTACTTGAACCAAACTGTGGACACAAATGCGTTCTTCTCTGCCATCCAGGACCCTGTCCTCCCTGTCCAAAAACCGTCTCCACAAAATGCTTCTGTGGAAAACAACCAGCTCGTCCTCGTCGTTGCAACGCCAAAGATTGGAGCTGCGGAAGCATCTGCGGAAAAAACTACAAAACCTGCAACCACAGCTGCCAGGAAGAATGTCACAAAGGAGAATGTCCTCCATGTAGCGAAATTGTGCTCGCTTCCTGCAACTGTAAATCCAAAAGTGAACCCCAACCTTGCAATCAATCCACCTGGTTCTGTGACATGCTATGCGGTCGTCAATTTCCCTGCAAGGTACACATCTGCGAAGGTGTTTGCCACAAACTCGGCGACTGCAAAGGCTGTCCTATTGAAAAGAACAGATCATGTCCTTGTGGAAAGAAGAAATATGCCGTTTCTTGTAGACAGGAACATGTTCCCACTTGTGGTGATACCTGCGGAAAACTCTTAGACTGTGGTCGCCATTATTGCAACATGAGGTGCCACACAGAAAAATGTGGACAGTGTCTAGAAATGGTCATTAAAACCTGTCGCTGTGGTAGCTTCCAGAAAGAGATTGCTTGTACGAAAGAATTCCACTGTAATAGGAAATGCACTCAGTGGAGACTTTGCGGCAGACATTATTGTAATAAAAAATGTTGTGACTGCTTGATTAAAAATACATTCAACGTCTGCGAGAAAGTTTGCGACAGTCAGCTAAATTGTCAGAAACACAAATGTGCCGCCCCGTGCCACAGCGGTCCTTGCTATCCTTGTACTCGAAGCGATGTGATTCAGTGCAGATGTGGAAGCAGCAAAATCACAGTTCCTTGTGGATCTGTGAAACGAATCAAGCCTCCAAATTGCAACAAGCTCTGCAAGATACCACCAGTCTGTCATCACCCGAAACGAGAGTCACACAAATGTCACCAGGGTTATTGTCCAATCTGCAAGAAAATTTGTGGGTTAGTCCACAAGAGATGTGGACACACTTGTCCTGCGACTTGTCATACCAAAGTTTGGATGAAAGTCAACAATAATGAAGGTTCTTCCAAGCCGACTGCACCTTGGGATTGTAACAGAAAGGAGCAATGGAAGCTCAAGACACTTGCATGTCCTCCTTGTGAGGTTTCAGTAATGGTAACTTGTTTAGGAGGACATGAGACTTTACCCTGGCCGTGTCATAAAGCAGTCTCTAGTTCCTGTTTAAGGGAATGTGGGAGGCTATTGGCTTGCACGAATCACAAATGTGAGAGGCTTTGTCATAAAGTAAATTTGGAAGATGAGAGTGAAGAGGATAGGTGCATGGAGTGTGAGAAGCCTTGTGCTTTTCCTAGACCGGAAGGATGTACCCATTCATGTCTCAAGGCTTGTCATCCGGCTCCTTGTGCTCCTTGTAAACAACTTGTTAGAGTTGGATGTCATTGTGGAATCAATTTTCTGTACAAGAGGTGTGCTGAACTCACTTCTGCGACAGAGAAGCAGAAGGAGGAAATGCTAAGATGTGGGAACCAGTGTCCGAAAAATGTGAGTATTTGAACTTGTCTTTGTATTTATTTCTCAATTGCACCAATAGCAGGGTTACATCTTATGATAGCGTTGACATATATTTACGTTACACACAATGATACTGGCTCCTAGTAGAACCGCGTTGAATTACGTTCATTGAAAGTTGCAGTCTTCAACAATTACAGAAAAATGAACAAAAATTGTACATTCGAATTTTCAAAGTTTATATAAAACACTTCAGAAAAAAATTAATGCCCACGGTTCAAAATGCGAACTTGAAAAAATAATAATTTTTTATTTGAAGTTTTGGAGGGTAAACCTACTCTAAAATTAGGCATTCAGAGCTGCACACTTGTTAACATCAAAATGTTATGAGTTAACTTCAATCGACATTTGAGATGAGAAATTGAAAGTTTCCCTCTTAAAGAAAAATCTACTCGGTCATTTCTATCTTCAACAACGTTTTAAATTATTTTCTAATGTAAACCAACAAAATTACATCAGTTTGATTCGGAAACTTTCAGAAATAAAGGAATTGAATTATTTAAATTCAAATCTTTCAAAATTAATATTCGCCAAACTGTGATTTATCCTTTTTGAAAATTGAGCAGTATTTCAATTACAAACAAATAATATAAAATTGGAGAATTGTAATTGTAACGTTCAAAATTGGAAAAAAAGATTCGGAAATTTAAACAGTTTTTAAGCTATCTGAAAATTTTAAATTTATAAAGCTTTCATTCGAAATATTCATTTTTTAACTGTTAGTATGAAACAGTACAATTTTGAACGGTTAGCATTTTTAAATTATAAGCATTGTGTTTTCACTTGCAAGAGTAACTTCATAGTTTTGTTATTTTACTTATTTATATCCAACTTCTTTACAATCATTCGTCTAATGTGATCGAGAAATCATCTTTTATTCAAAATGATAATACATATGTTAAATATGCATCAGATGTTGGGCATAAAAAAAATTGTTTTAATCATTATTGGAATTCGTGGACTTAAGGAACAAATTTAGGAAATAATTATCCAATAATTATTTGTGAATAAGCTTACCAAACTAAACATGTTGATTAAATTCCTGAAAACTTCCACCATTTAGAAATTGCTTGCTCTTATTCGAAAAGCCAATGTATTCAAAAATGCGATAATACTTGAAAAAATTGTACCTGAAAAAAATCTCAAATTGTTTGGGAATTTTCTTCAGCATTTATTCATGAACTAATGTTACAGGCCGTGTTTTAGGGTATTTCAAATTTGAAAATGAGCAGTTAAGAACAAACATCCAGAAATGGAAAAAAGTAGAGAAAAAGTGAAAGACTCAGAATTGTGCATTGTCAACTAAATGAATCCATATGTACTCGAAAATGCTACAGTTTGAACTCTTCAATCTCAGAGAGCAATTATTAAACTTTAATAATTGCAAAATTCCATGTCATGAATTTACAGCCATTTTCGGGTCCCTGGAAATTCCCGGTCATGTCCTGGTTTATCCGTTCCAGCAACCGTCCTCAATTAGGAATGTCACAAATTCGAAAAATTGAATGGATAATTATATTTTCAATAATAAAACATTCTGATTTTTTTCAGTATGCCTGTGGTCATCGCTGTATCGACATTTGCCATCCAGGTCCCTGTTCAAATGCAGAGTCTTGCAACAAGAAAGTCAAGCTTTTATGCAAGTGTAAGCGAATTAAAAAGGATTTTTCATGTATTCAAATCCGCAAGGGTCAAGGCCTGGTTGGGTGTGACGACGTCTGTCATAAGAAAAGGGAAGAATTAGACCGAGCTCGTGAGCTTGAAATGGCGAAAAAAAATGAGGAGGAAGAAATTCGCAATAAAAGAGAAATAGAAATGTTTGAAAAGAAATTCAAACCTCGTCGAATAATTAAGGATAGATCGCACAACAACAATAAATCGAATTCCGGTTCGAAAAACTGGATCAAATATCCACTAATTGCCATTATTTTGGCAGTGATAGCTTTAGTAATAACATATTCCAATACTTACATTTGAATTCTGATTTTAGCTTTGAAATCACCTTTGCTGAAGGCAATTTATTTTAATAGATTTGATCAAGATGGTGATACTTTCTATCGCTTATAGTCATTGCAATATACATTTTAAATGCCAACTTGAATTCATGAGAGTGATCCATTGTGGTACATATCAATATTAATAGTGGATCACAGGACTTTCTGATCGGGTGTAAATCACAATTTGAATCGAGCAAAATTATAAATATGTAAATTTTTTTTCCTAGTCTTGTACAAAGTCTCTAGAGTTGAAAATTGATTCCTAGTTTTTCTTCTTGAGAGTGTTCTTATTAACGGTTGTGCGAAGAAATATATTGAGGAAAACTCCAGCTGCGAGGATAGTTACTGTCAGCATCAGAATTATGTACTCGACCCTGTTTTTAAATGGCGTTCCACAAATCGTGTAATATTCTCCGATTTCTCCAGACGGTTTTCCTTCCGGGAGACACGAAAAATTGAAGTAAGATTCATCGTAATCGGTTACGCAAAGGTATTTTCTTTTGTACAATATTTGTCCAAAGGCTGTTTTTATTGCCACTTTTTCGTCGCATGGTCCAATCGGCTCGTGTAATCCTATCGAGACTTCGGAGCTTGGATCCCCCACCAGAGCCATTCCTTAATTATTTGAAAACATATAGATGACTTTTAATGTTTTATGAAATTAAAAAATAGTCTATTCAATCTTGTGAATTTTCGTGAACTTACCAAAGAATATTAAATAGTAGATGGCCAGGTAGGCCAGAAGTAAATAATCTTTTGGACTCTTTGCGTGCTGAGGTAATGTTTTTAGACTCAAGAGACCACTTAATATGAAAACCACAAATGTAGCTAATAGCAGATAAAAAGTTACTTCCGAATGCAAATTGTATATGTCGTGCAAAAGGTGGTAGTTTGGTATAAATAGTAGCACACCAGTAGGCATTCCCAAAAGTGAGGCTATTAGAGTGCAGAGTGATTCTTTAAAAAACCTAAGGAAGACAAAATAATTTTTTTCTATTTCAATAGTTTTTTGAATGTATAAAGACTTGATCCATTATTCCGAGAGGGAAAATAGTTTATCCAGTAATGTAAGAAGAATTAGGAGAATTGCTTCAAGTGAATAATAATTCAAGACTGATAAAGTAATATTTACGATCCAGGCGTCCATCTGTCCTTGCTTGGAATTAAGAATCGTCTGATGAAATGGAACCAGAATACAAAAGCCGCAGCAAAAGTGGCATGAAAGTAAAAAGAATTCCATGGGATGTGATAATGTCGATCGAAAATGTTGGGATCGGTATCATGCCACGTCCAGTGTACAAATTTAACAGCCATCAAATCGTATGGATAATCAATTAAATCCACTATTAATCCAACAGCAAAAGGTTCGCTCCATGTTGGCAGTCTGAGTTTCTCGACAGAAATTGCCGCGGTGTAGATAAAAACAACGTCTAAAAAATTCAATATAGATTTTTCTGATTTTATAGATTAGGAATTTTTTAGATCCGAAATGTTGCGATTCACGAATTTAGTACATTAGCAGTAGAAAAATTTTTAAATTAGAAATAATAATGAAAGGAATAATCTAGGGCAGGGAGTAGAGAAATAATTCAGCGATAAAAATGTGCCTACAAACAACTATTATGTGAAGTGGCAGACGACGTCCTAGAAAAATAATCGGGGTTTGCGAGTGCCAGAAACTGTCTATATCAGGGAGATTGTAGCTTACGATTTCCACAACCAATCCATGGCAAATTATCCCGATCCACAAGTGCACAAATCGGCCTCCAGATTTCAGAGCTGAAGAAAGTTACAAATGTATTTTGGATTTAGAGAGATTGTCACATGTTTGCAAAACTTTTGTGTAATTGCAGTGTTTTTAGAATTACTCTTAGGGTGGGGATTTTAACAGTCTAGAAAAAAATCCAAGTTGGGATTTTTTCAAAATTTTATTTCTATAAAAATTTATCATTTTGATGCATCTTTCAAATTTAATCAGATTTTTTTTCAAATTCATAAATACCATTTTTCCCCCAACAATTTTTTCTAGACTGAAAAATTTGAAGGCGTCTGATTCAAAATTTCTTGGATTTTTCTAGTTAATATTACCGTGATAAAAAGTGATGAGACCACCAACTAGGAATAATGTAGAAACAATCAAATGTGTAGGTTGTGCTCTCCACAGAGTGTGTACGTCGTTGTAAGTCACAAACCAGTCCCAAAACTTTGTAATGAAAAGAAATGAAGAAATTAGATTAAATTATAAAAAATTAATTAAATTGTCTCACATTTTATTAACTTTCTAAATAAATTTGAAAACACTTGCCCCATCAAATTTAAGTTCCTTCTTAATTTCGTTGAAGCCAGGCAAAGTTTTAAAATCCATGATTTTAAGGAAAAAACTCTTTTCTTCTTCAGAACTGCTCCATAACTAATTGAAGATAGTCTAATCGACTGATATCCCCTTCAGAATTTCTGAACCTTGATTCATGATTTTATCGCTCTAAAACTCTTATCTTATTTGAAAAAAGAGACTCGACCATTGTTGATAACCATTAATGCTAATTAAATTACAAACACCTGCATATGAGAAAAATTTTAATAAAATATTATGTGAGATTGATATGTGGCAGGGGATTCCTATTGAACCAGGGGTGGATAAAGGAGAGGTTTTGTTTTGAGCGGGGGGCATCTCGAGTTTATACTTTTTCTTTTGCTCCCACTTCTGCGCGTACTATTGTTTAGAAAATTGTTTAACTTTTCTTTTATCAAAAAAAATGATAGCGAATTTTTTTCTCGATATAGTTTTTCGTAAAGAATGAAATGATGACATTAATTGAAAAATCTGCAGGCATCGCGCGATACAACTGGAGAATTTTGGAGACCACACTACAGTTGATAACAAACTCACAATAATTGATATTGATTTATTGAAAGCACAAATATACTTAGTGTCATTCTCATTTAAATTATTAATACGCATATTGTTTAGTTCAATAATTAAATTTAATGAAATATTTCACATGCATAAGTATTTTTAATGAATAATTATCTACTGTAGGTTTATTATCTATTTCAGGGTGTACCTCATGTAATCAATTTTGTTGAAGCCGTCCTTCAGCTCTAACAAATAGGTATAATTTTCTTGCCAATTATCTTGCGGTTCGCGCTCTCGCTTTGAATTCGGCTGGAATTGCTGATTCGGACAAAACAAAAACTACCAATTTCCTTCTTAACTATTTCTCTTGTTTATTTACTTGTGCTATTCTAAGAAACGGGAAATTTGAATATAATTGTATATTATTAATAGGGGTGTGCAAAATTACTTACTCTCTAAATCCCTTGGACCGAAATTCTGGTCCAAGCAATGACCAAACCTGCTATTTGGTCCAATGGACTGACTTTCTGGTCCAATGGACGACTTTCTGGTTTAATGGACCAGAAAGTGATCCAAGCTTGGACTAGGAAGAGTACGAGAATTCTGGTCCAATTGGACCAGATTTTTTTACCGCTACTTGAACCAGGTTTCCAGTCCAATGGATCGGAACATCGGTCCAAGGGATTTAGAGTGTAGGGTAGGGTCAAAAATGCAAAAACTTGAGCTCAAAAAGGGTCAAAGTTAGTAAATTTGGTTTTCACACATCATTAGATTGGAGAATTCGCAACCCTTTTAGGTCTCGGGCTCAGGCTTTTCAAAATTTTGCTCTTCTCTAATTATTATTAAAATGAACATTTATTGGTTGGATGACGTTTGATACGATAAAAGGGTGTAGGCGGATTTCGTGAATATTTTTATAAGCAGCAATTCTAATGTTGCTTATAATACAACATATTATTGCTTCGGACAATCGAAACCCGCCAAATTGTATTGATTGTTCAAAATCATAATATTTAGTATCATTAACTATATTCGGTAATAGCAGAAAATTCGCCAATAAATCATTTCTATTATATTCCATTCCAAAATCAACATCGAATATATACGCTGGACAATTCTGCTGAGAGGAAAATTTCAATTAATGTCACCACAACAAAATCTACGTACCAAAATTATAACTTTATTCGTCTTTGACTAATACAACTTTGGTGAAAATTTTTTCTTGCTAGTCTTCCCGAAAATTAGATATGACTAAAAATCGAATGTGAAAACACTAAAATAAGGATACGTCAAATTTGGAAATAAAATCATGATAATATTTTCTTCTAGAATGAAATGTATTTCTGTATGGACTTCCCAAAAAGCGGTCACCTTTGAATAATGTGAACTTCATACACCTATGTTTTTTGATGTGCTGATCACAAATATGATAGTAAAAGTACCTGCAAATTTGATTTTCAAGGTCGAAATCCCTGCAAACTATAAAAATGATATCTTTTTCTTTTTTTCAGTAAATAATACAAGTTTTCAAAATAGCTTTGAATGAAAGATGCAAATCTTCTCAAAATACACATTTTATGCAATTTACATTTTTTTTCGCAAAAACGATTACTTCTCGAGAAAAGAAGGATTTTAACGACGAATCGTAGCCTCCCATTGATGTTCAGATAGGATTTGGAGCTAGACTGGCCAATTTGAACTTTTTTGCGTTCAGAGATTGAAAAAAAATACAATACCGTATCTTATGTATTTTTTATATGAGGAAAACTTCTTTCTTTAAATTTGGAATATATAACACTGTATTGTAAGTTTAAAAAATAGTTCTTGTAACAGAACACATTAATTGGTATTCTGATAATTTCTACGATTTTTTGAATAGAAGAATTATTGAAATTTTATATAGAGAAAATTGATTTATTTTTATGGAAGTTTGTAATTTTGTGATTGAAGTTTCTATCGTTCTCCTAAATGCGCTTTTTTCAAATATTTGACGAAGTGTGTGTGTTTCAAATATTTTTTGTGTGTAAAAGTGACAATTTCCAATACAGAAGAATCTCTAGTCGGCAAAGATACATATACGACGATGAGTACCTTATATTTGCCCTTCTATAACTTATCCTGAAATTTTATTTGTTTAAAAATCGTTTGATCTATTGAAAAATTGTATTCTTGGTAGCTATAATCGGAAGTTTTATTTTTTAATTCAAGTTTTCATGGAACCGGTGCCTTCTCGTTGTGATGAGAGTGTACGGAATCGAAAATTTTAATCCGACGCCAAATAATATGAGTTACGTGGAGACGTTTGAATAAGAAAGTATAGCTTTTTAAAGGAACTACTAATGGTCTTTCAGCTATTGTAAAACTATCGAAAATTCTACGAAAAATTAAAGATTCTAATTTTGAGCCCAATGCCATGAAATACGTAAAAATATATAACTAAGGTACAATATAAATAATGTAATTCCTCAGTATTCAATTCGTTATCAATAGTCTTATGTATTCAGAAGAGAAAGTTAATAAAAGCGATATACTAATGTATTCCCAAAATAATAATTATAACAATAATGATTCAATATTTATTGCAATGCTATACTTTTTGGAAACTAAATACAAATACAGGCAAATGAAAAATAAGAGGTTAATAATGTTTGTGTTTTATTTTGCATCATAAATGCCAACGGCCATGCCACGCTTAAAAAACCAGTTCCCGTCCGATCACGGGCGTTAAGCAGCGTTGAGCGCGGTTAGTATTTGGCTGGGTAACCGTTCGGGAAAACCGCGTGCTGTTGGCATGTTGGCGGGAGACTGCTGTCCTCCCGTGTATCCAACTTAACCAAATATATCTCTTTACGAGTTGCCATAATCCCTGCAATGGATTATGGCCTAATGGTACGTAACAAAATAAAGAAAAGATTTTTATTACGACAGAAACTTGCTAAGCTTGAAAAATATTAAAAGTGCCCATTTCTTTGCTAGAAAATAACCATTTCTCGAGTGAACTCCTCGTAAAAAAATCTGCCCGCTGCGCGGGCACATACTCATCGCGCGCTTCGAACGCGGCTCGCGAGTTTGAGCGCGCCTAAGGCGCGCGTATTTCGGATCTCGCGCTTCGCGCTCGATGGTAATCTCACCTCACGCTCCGCGCTCGGTTATAAATTTACCTCGCGCTACGCGCTCGGTCTTTGTACTTCCCTACATTTGTATACAGAGCTTTTGAAACTCGATAGCAAAATGGCGACTACTTTATTTGATGAGTGTGAATTCTCTTTTATTAAAGCTTCTCCGGCTTTAAAGAATACATTCTCATCGTGTGTCTCGTGCTGCGCACTCGATCGAAGTTTGTCCAAAACAGTGGAGAAGTTTTGTTGCCTAATTTTTTTTACCTATTGTGTAGTTTTTCTATAAATTTATTTAAAAAATTTTTATTTTATTTTTACGATTGAAACAAAAACTACGCGTCTAATGGGAAAAATTATAACAAATTTACAGATATTTTTTGGATGAAAAACTTTTCTCTATCAATCTTCTGTGTTAGCCTTAGTTATTTTTTCGAAAATTTTAATACTCAATTTTTATAGTTATTTTTCCTGAATGAAATGAAAACTACATATCCTGTTAAAGAAGTTGATAACACATTTGAAGATATTTTTCTGGTTAAGAACTTGCGTCTATTTGATTTTTCCTAAGCTTGTGTCAATTGTCCAAAAGTTCATTTTTTTCATTTTTTATATGC
>WSXT02200895.1:0-18748 GCA_011762715.2 Neuroterus valhalla | reverse complement strand
GTTACGGCAGAATCAGCCAAGGATATGCAGAGGATGTTGAGCAGACTGGATACCAACATGAAGAACATGGGTCTTAATATTAACGTGAATCAAACTAAAATTATTGTGTTTGAAAGTAAGGATGTGAAAACGAAATGCAATATCAACCTAAGTGGAGAAAAGATAGAACAAGTTGATAATTTAAGTTGGAAGTTCATTCACTGCTGAAGGGAAGATGAAAGCAGACCTCTACAGACGTATAAATGAGGGTAGAAAGATTACCGGCAGTGTAAGGGGTATTACTAAAAGTGAAAATGTGATCATATGATTCTGTGCTAGTACCAACTGTGCTGTACAGTATAGCGTGAC
Organism: Neuroterus valhalla; assembly: GCA_011762715.2. NCBI lineage: Eukaryota > Metazoa > Arthropoda > Insecta > Hymenoptera > Cynipidae > Neuroterus > Neuroterus valhalla. The sequence continues at coordinate 18,400 of WSXT02200895.1, read as the reverse complement.
CTGGACGCATAAAAAGAAGGACAAGAGTAAACTCAACGCGATTGGCATGCAATTTCTGCGTAATATGCGCGATAAAACGCTAATGGACAAAGTGCGTACTGAGTGGGCTCTCCAAGAATGTGGTGTAGAAGCAACACTGTTTGACGAGAGTGAAAGACATTTGCTGAGATGGTTCGGTCACGTTGAGAGAATGGATAAAGAACGAATTACAAAGCAAGTAAATCTAGGAAGGATGAATGGTAGTGTACCCAGAGGCAGGCCAAAGAAGGAATGGATGGAATGTGTGAACGAGAGACTCAAGAGGAGAAATATGAAGAAACGTAGAAACACAAGAGCCTGTATGAAAAGATGCATGTATGTGGACGAAGCAAGAGATCTATGTCAGGATAGGGATGTTTGGAGAGCAATTGTATATAATAAAAAGTGTGAAGTCTGAAACAAATGATTTTGGATACTGATTGACCCGTTTAAGTATATCGCTTAGTGGGTTACTTTAATGGCTTCGCGGAGCTTTTTGTACGGAGCGTTTTCTAGAGAGATCAGTCAGTGACGTACATCGGAGCGATGTCGCACAGGACGAGTGTGTCGTTTGAAGACAAAAACAGGCTGGACTTAATTTTGCTGTGCATTGTTCTCATCAGGTCTTACCTCTCATGTTGCCGAAGTTGACTCGATTAAATTTATTCTGCTTGACAATTCAATTGAGGCCTCTGTTTACCAAAAATGCCGCGTTTCAAGCGAAACTTTTAGATTGAAAAATTAAGATTAAAAATGAAATCAGTTCTTTTATGTTCGAAAAAAACACGCAATGAATTCTGAGAATGATCTAATACCTATCTTTGCCTCCTTCTCATACACATTCCTTGCTCGACTTGATAGTATAATAAATAACAATAATATATATGAGTAAAATTTTGAGAACTAGACCCCCCCCCCCCTTGACTGAATCCTGAATCCGCCACTGGTGGAAATGTGCATCTAGAAAAAGAGGATAAAAATTCTCCTACATATTCGAATTTTCGTTTGATACATATTGTACCGAGTTAATCTCTGATTTGAATCAATTTATGCTTCTGCTGTATCACGAAGTAAGTTCTAGCTTGCCTGACAGAGCCAATTACACGAGTCCTCTCATTCCCTGGAAACAACTGTTACAGAAGATTTAAGGAGTTCTTCTATCAATCGAAGATCTATGGATTTGAACTTAGAAAGGATTGCGTAGGTTGTCATATGATGATGTTCATGCTTTGGAAAACATTTCTCCAATTAGAATATTCCAAATGATTCCAAACAAATTGGTAATGTAGGGAGAATTGAATGTTTTTCCATAACTATTTTTTCTTCGTAGAATGTATATGGTTCAGGTATACTTTACAGATTTCTTGAAAGAGCTCGTATGAGAAAATGCTCCTTAAGACAATGGAGAATGAACCAAATAGTATTTATCTTTCTACTTGTTCTTTTAATCCCTGATCGTATTTTCACTCTATACATTCTAAGTCTGGTAAGATTGCGCATTAAATATGAAAAAGCTTGTCACTGGAACTTAACCGATAGTCGCATATGGTAGGAAATCTCTATCCTAACGGAATACAAAATGAGGTACTCGGTAGCTACTATCTACCTGCTCCTCGAACTATGTCGTCAAAGTTTAAAGTTCCAAGTTCTACCATCGCATAAAGTCGCGGGGAGATCGACGTCAACTGATACGTTGGATTCGTGGTGAATCGTTTGTTCCAACAGCTTTGGGGCATTAGAACAACTCAGTATAACGTCCAGTGCTAGTCAGCGTCAAGCCGGAAGCAGTGTGGCTTTGCAGGGTTCGGGCAGCTTGTGGTATGGTGTTGACCATATGTAGGTCAACCATGACTGTGACACTACGTGTTTCGTGAGTGCAGTTCGAGTAGCCGGAAGACGTTTAGTTCAATCTTTGCGTCATCTCTTAGGGGATAACTCTCGGATCTTCTCAGGATAACCTTTTTTATACATATATCTATATCCCGTCTTTCCCACAGGGTCAACAGTGTTTCCTTAACAATAACATGTTTTTCTTATCCAGGATCCAAAGGCACTACCTCACCAGCTTCTTCTGACGCATCATTTTTATTACTATTCCTATTTCTAGATGATTGCAACCATGGTCTCTTTCCTTCTCCTTCTATCATATTCTATCACCCTTCCTCAGTTACCCAATACAAACATACCCGTACCTTTTCTTGTCCCGAAGTTAACACTTTATTCCATTTGCTCTTTTTCGCTGCTTTTCCTTTATCATTCAGTGTTTGGTACTTTCCTCGGTCTAACGGTCCAATAAATACGAAGTAAATTAATGAAACGATATGTGACGCGTTCCGAAGAGAGGGACCTGAGAGCAAAAAAATCGATTTCAGGATTATGGTCGTTTTATATTAATTAGGAGTTGCTTTTTAATTATCCGTAAACAAAAATTTTTTTTGGGTGAGGAATTTTTTGAGCTATCGCAATTTAAAAACAGCCGTTCCAGCTGAAGCGTTGAACCCGTCGCCTGTTCTTTTCCATCTCCTCGAAAATCAGCATTTTCGCTCTTAGATCCCTTTCTTCGGAGAACGTCACATATCGAGTTTTTGTTCAACTTTTTTTTGGTATTTCATTTGAAAAGATAAAAACTATACTTTTCCAAAGCTTCGGTACTCACTGCGGGCCTTCTTCAGAACAGCAATCTACGAAATAAAAAATTTTTTCCGTAAATGAAACAAAAAGAACAAAGGCCTCCAATTAAATTTAACTGCGATGCGTAGTCAAATTATCATCGTTAAAATCCAATCCGAAGTCGAATAATGTCAAAACATTGCGTTCTCACAAAAAATTAAGTCATTGTGAAAATATCAAAAATTTGTACCTTATTATTTCTGATATGGTTTAGGATCTGTTCAGTTACTGTTTTCCTGAAATAAGGTTTTCGATTATCATCTTCCAATTTCTTAATACAGTTTTTAATATTTGCAACTAATTTGTTTCTTGGAATTTTATTGGAGTTAAATGGAACGCCAAATTTGTTTCTGAGAGCTAAGGTTTCTGCTATCACATCCGGAATTGCGACATTTGATCCGTTTTAGAAACACCGTTTCAATCTAAAATCTTCATTTGTTTGATGAATTTCTGGTTCCCTGCTTTTTAGTAAGTTGAAGTTATTTATGCATTCTTGTCATTTTTATATTCCGAATCATATAAAACCGTGTTCTTGTAATATAAAAAAGTTGTTAATTGACTCTTCTTTTATAACTCTCAATAATCAATATTTCAAAGAATTTGAATTATGACCTAAGTCTTTGATTTTTCAACTATGTTATTGATCTCACAATTGAAACTCTTATTTTCAAAAGTTAAGTTAGTTTTTTGAAATTTTGGATGAATTTTATAATGCAGGTTGTCTAATCAAAATTCTGTTGTGAGATTCTTAATATGTGCGTGAATTAGGACTTCTTTTCGACACCTTATCAAGAAAGTTCGTTGCTCTTCCCATATAATGTTATGATCATATTTGCTTGCAATATATGCCAAATATTCTATTTTTTTTCAGAGAACGTTACTTACCTCAAGTAGTTTAACTGTTATGTGAGGAGATCCAAAATTGGGTCTTGATCTTCTTTTTTTGACCGTTGTTTATATTTCATTCAGTGTTTGGTACTTTCTTCAGTCTCACGGTCCAATGAATACGAAGTTAGTGGATGAGACGATTCAATTTACCTGTGATACGTAGTCAAAAGATCATTGCTTAAATCCAATGTGGAGTCGAATAATGTCAAAACATTTCGTTTTTTAAAAAAAAGTTAGGTTATTGTCAAAATGATTAAAAAGGTTTCTGAACCTCAGGATAATTAGAGAGGTTTTCTGAAAAAAAATCAAGAAGGCGCGACTTTCAGCCATTGTCGAGAAAATTCATTCAAAGAATTTCGTGCGGATTGTCATGTTACTGGTATGATACAACAGCCGGGTGGCTCAGCTAGTAGGGCACTTGGCTAGTAAGCGCAAGGTTGCACGCTCGATTCCTACTTCTTATACTGTTTTTTTTAACGCGAAACGATTCATTCTTTCATTTCCTAATGATTATTCATTAAGTAATAATGTTCAATGATTTCCAATTTTTTTTCCAATGAAAACTCTATTTTAACTCTATATTTCAAATCACAATAACATTTATTCTTGATAGTTATTATAATTAACTATTGAGAATAAGTGTTTAAAAGATATATGACTATCATTCCTGTGTTTCATTTTTTGTATTATGTATAAAACATTTTCATTTCCTATTTAACATTGCAATTTTCGGTTAAAACACTTATTAACTAATTTAAATTAAAAATATTACAATTAATTAAATAATAATAATTATTTAAAATGAAATGCACGACTTTCCAAACAAGGGACAATATAGAAATAAAACAGAGTTCTCATTGGAGAAGATGATTGAACGATCATCAAAAATTATAATTTGTGAGAACCGAGCATGCCACCTTGCACTTACGAGCCAAGCGCCCTACTCGCTGAGCCACCCGGCTGTTGAACTTAGAACTATACCATGGACATGACCATCCGCACGAAATTCTTCAAATGAATTTTTCTCACAAATGGCTGGAAATTGCGCCTTCTTGATTTTTTTCAGAAAACCTGAAAACATTCTAGTAGGTGTCTTCCACTGAGGAGAGTATCAACTTAAACAAAAATTAGGTGACCTGAAGGTCTCCTTGTAAGACTAACAATGAAACGCAAACGATACTGGATGAAACGGCGATGCGATGGACAAGTAAAATTTTCATTGAGCTTTTTTTCATTCAACTTTCCCTTTAGCCCGCACTTTCTCTCTCTATCTCTACCCCTCTTCCCTCACTCCTCTCTATTTATCTATCTATCTCTGTATCTCTCTCCCTCTTTACCATTCTATACCAGCTGTTGAACCTCGGCTCCGATATTTCGATATCTCTCCCTTTCTTGCTTCTATCTTCACCTCTATTCCCTGCTTTTACCTACATCCAACTTGCATACCATATTCAACCTTCCTTTTGCATCTCCTTTCTCACATCGCAAGTGTTCGATGTTATTTCTCTTATTTTATGAGAATTAATTTGAACTGAATGGATTACATTGAGCCCCAATGGATAACATCCTGGATATAGACTTTGACAATCCGTGTAGCTCCATATTTTTTAGCTTCTATTTGGAATTCCAGAATCTTGTCGGCCTTGTGGGTTCAAACAGAAGGTCAAGAGGCGTCATATTATGCCCCTGTGTCTTTCCTTACAACACTTTAACCCTATAGAAACTCTATTCTTCATACATCTATACTTCGCCTCTCTCAAGCGTCTAATAGTTTTCACATAACTATAACATGTTTTTCTTATCTAGAATCCTCATGTACTTCCTCATCAACCATTCCACTCACACTGACTTACTTACTATTTCCGACTCCAGGTCTTTGTGACCTTTCCTAGTTCCACCATTTATATGAAGGTTGCTGCTCTAATCGAAAACACTGTTCCAGTATTTTTCTCAATCTTTCTCCCTTTCTTTGACTTCCAGCTTTTTCAACTATTCATCTCTTTCAACGTCACTATTCAAAATCAAATATATTCTGCATAAGTAGATGTTTTGCTTTTGATTAGAGAGAATATAATTGAGTAAGTGAAGTCCCTTCAAGTGAGACAATCATTCTTTCCATCTTTAATTTATGTAAAGAGGAAAAAGAGAATAAAAACTTCTCTCACCTGGGAAGGCTTCACGTCATGGAGCAAAAGCTTCTTCTTTATACAAACGCATAGATCAAAAGATAAGAATATAACACCTATGTAGTAACTATATTCTATCTGTCATACTCCCTCTTCCTCTTCAATTGCCAGTACACATTTCCTAGGCATATAACCATGATTCTTGCTTTTATCTTATTAGTTTTCCAAGACCTCATCGTTACTTATCAAACACCTCCATACTCTCATCATATCTCTTTTCCTGATTATTACACTTTACTTTATTTCATCTTTTTTTGTTGTTGTTGATATTTTGGCTCCCTCTCACTCTCCAACAACCTATACCAGTTGTTGTACTTTGACTCTGATATATTTTCGTATTCATTTTCCTTGCCTTGCTTTACATCTTTCTCTGTTTTCTGATATTCTCTTTCCCTTGGTTCCATGCCACATTCATTCCTTATGTCCTATCTCTCTTTCTCTGCTTCTAAATGTTCCATATTATCCTTATTCTATGTTTCCATTATCTGTAAGGTATGGACTTGAGCCACCCCCCCCCCTTCCCTTATTTTTGACTCCTCTCCGGAATGCACGAATCTTTTTGGTTTTATAATCATTTTCTATAGTCCTATGCCATCTCTCAGAATATAACCAGGGCAGCTCAAATTCTTTTTCTTCTTTATTTTCTCCTTCTTTTTTACTTCATATAATGATATTCTAAGTATGATTCCATAAAAGAGGCAGGGAGTACAATCCTCGATTTTTTTCTTCTTTCTGTTCTCTCCATAACCAAGAAATTCCTTCACAATGTTGAACGATTTTAATCAAAACGCTGTGAATCCCTGAAGTTTGAGAGAAATCATTGCATTATTAGAAAAATCGTTCAATACTCTAAAAAAAAAAAAAATCAAAAATATGCACCATTTTAAATCAAGTATTCCTTATGATATCCAAATGGTTATATTTGAAATCGACTAAGACGGATTTCAGCAGAAAAATTTAATAGTCAATATTTTGATAAGAAATATTTTGATTTCCAAACGGAAACGCTTCAATTTATATGAAAGAGACTTTCCAACTTAATTTCCTAAAATTCCCACGGTACAATAAGGTATATAACTGAATACTCCAATTTTCAACCAGAGAAATTTACTTTTCACCAAGAAAATTATTTTTCTGCCATAAAAGACAATTTCTCGAAACAATTAATAAACTCCCAGTTAGATAGACCAGTTTCTATAAAATAAAAAACGATTCCTTAGCATTAGATGCAATAATAGTTGGACGATTTCTCAACATAGTACAAGAATTCTTACCTAATAGATGAAATATAGAACGAGGAACTGACCAATTGTGACTTGGAATATTCATTTTTCGGGAAGAGGCGATACAAGAAAAAAGCTTCAATTTGCACAAATTCAATGAATCGACAATAAAGCAGGTGAATCTCCACGCAGAATGTCAATTTCAATCAAAAAGACAAATGCATGTATAGTTTCTGAATAAAAAAAATAAACCATTAGCTATGAAAATATATTTTCTACCAATAAGATGAACTAAGCAGAAAGATAATTATTAGGCTTCCAGGGAAATATTTAATTTTTAACCAAGAATAGGAGAGAGTGGGGAGCTGTAAGCCATTTTCGATTTGTGTCATGCTGTGATTGCTAGGGTCTGTCGTATGTACTGTTTAGGGTTTCTCTTGACCCAAGCTAACTTTTCAGTGATCATTCCTTGAATCTGCTGGCGTTCTTGGCCTTCATGTGGATCACTCATTGTTGAATCGCACTTTTTTGATACTTGTGTTTGGGGTATTTTGAGGCCCGTTCTGCAGACAACTCTAGAGGGAAGTTCATAAAAAACATTCCTTAGGCCATTGACTCTCTACAAAAAGAAAAAAATTTTGATAATTGTTCAGTGCATCAATAGCGATGCGTCCATTCTAATTAAGTCGGACATGGGGAGTTATGAGCCACCAGTACATTGTAACATGTGCGATCGTGCTGTGCACTTGAAGGGTGCCAACATGATGACTGGGTGACACATGTGGTAATTGCAAACCCGAATAATTTCTTTAAATCATCTAGTTGCATCAAATTTATAATAAATTTCATTTTCCAATACTTTGATAAACATAAATTACAAAAATAAGCTGTTTTGTGACATTTTTTTACATGGCTCACAACTCCCCAACAAAATTAATAATGCCGTTCTTTTTTACTTTCAGCCGGTCTGCAATATTTCGAAGACGATGGTGATTTCTTTCGAATTCTTTTGTCCAGTAGTTGTGTTGCGATGTCCTCTAAAAATTTAACTTGAAACATTTTCAATCTATCGATTTTCATGGAAGATATACCTCAAAAACAAAACTCGACTAACAACTCCCCACTCTCTCATACTAATTTTTAACTGAGTATTTCAATTGTTAAGGTAGTATGTGCAATTAGAATGAAAGGCTCTATCCTTAACACAAGTTGTAATGGTAAATATATACAGTGAGAAGGATTTCAATTTTGAATCAGAAACCGTTTAATATAATCATGAAGACGAATTTTGGACGAAATATTAGGGTTTTTAACTTAATGATAGAATAAGGAACCTAAAAAAATGAATTTCCATTAAGAAAGATAAGAGTATATATTTAAAATAAAAAATAAATCAGTACCAAAAAGGCTTGAATATTCGATCATAAATATATGCATTCTCAACTAAAGCGATGAATCTCCAACTTGAATAGATAATTTTTGACTACAAATTTTTTTGACGAAAAGGAGAATACTCCAATCTGGCAATCCATTTTGGTTTTTTCTCACATGATGTGGAAGAATTGTAAACAATTTTCTGAAACGCCATGGGTTGCAATTGCTGATCAGACTAAAAATCTCAAAGTATATACAATCTCCTATATATAAATATAGGAGCGTTTTATTCTGATCAAATGACTAAGAAGGGATGAGTTTCCGGTAACTGGTTACAGAAAAGTGATTTGTCCTGTTTCGAACCTTCCCTCATAAATCTTCCTTGAAAAATTAACGTACCGCAGTTTGATCACAGAAGACTAATTTCTCACACCTTAAAGAACTCTCTCAGTTTGACCTTCAGAGAAAAAACATGAGCCAGTGACCAATCATAGAAGAGTCTTTGAACACAGCTCAAACTACTTTTCTACTTTTCACAGGTTCGAGCTGTTATCACTGTTCTGTGAGTACTTACTAGTATTTGTTTGTCCCAGGAGGAGAGCTGGAAGAATGGTTTGGGATTTCATGAATCATCCTTTTTTGACCAGTCACTATCAAGTTTCATTGGGAAGGGAAACTCGGAAAAGGGAATTCAAGATGCGACGAATTGCTGTTCCGTGACCAGTCAACGTCAACAAGTACTTTTTTCTCCATCTTTTCCAGTTCACAGTACCACAAGTGAAACTAGTTTTTCCAGAAGGGCAATCGGATGAATCTTCGAATTCAAATTCAGGAAGCTGAGTCAGTGATTTGAAATATTTCCAATCGCTCTCCTGTGACCGGTCGCTAGAAAGGATGATTTTGAAAAGAGATTTCGAAAATGGAGTTTGAGATGGAACCAATCAATTTTTCTATGACTAGTCACCGGTAACCAGCTCATTCCCATTCATGTCTTCGAATCCGCGATACTACAAATAGAACTTCTTTTTCCGCAAGCGCAATTGATTGAATCTTTGAATTCCAATAGAAGGAGCAGCGAGAGTGGTATGAGATGTTTCTAAATACTCTTCCGTGATCACTCGCTAGCAAGTATGTTCTGAATGAACCATTTTAAAAAAATTGTCTTGGATATAACCAATCGTCGTCCCGTGACCAGTCGCTACCACGTATAATTTTGGAGGGAGACATCAGACATCACAATTTAGAAAACCATTGTCAGTTATTCAGGAATAACAATAACCGGGATAATAATAATTCAGGAATATTCATTGTTAATTATTGTCAGGAATATCATGGCTGAATTCAAGACGAACTTCAAATGAACCTACATTGAAAATTCGAATTACAAACTTGACCTTCCAATCGATAGAAAAGATCTATCTGGTGTCCATGACATAAGAATATTCTGGAGATTTAACCCATCAGCTGCGGAATTTTTCTCTGCCGTGGATTTTTATTTTGCTTCAGGTGTCTTAGCTACAATACTTTTATCAGGCAAATAGCGAATCTGTTTCTTATTCAGTTTTTCCTTTTAGCCGTGAGAGGGTGGTGCCGTACGGTGGTACCACTAGAGTTTTAAAGGGTATTTTCAAGAGAGGAAACGCGTGGTACCATACAGTACCGCTAGCAGCTGATGGGTTAATTAGTAATTTTTTCGGTACCTTTAGTTTTGTGTTTGCGGATTAGATATTCTGTTGAAACTGATAGAGATTACTGCAATAAGAATCTTCGACTATACTTGTGTGAAGGTAACTTCATCAATACTTGGAATAATAGGCGGAAGGTGTTTTACATTCCTTACAAAAAATATTACCTTAGCTCCTGAGACTTTGTTACACTGATTAACCAATCGCAACAAACTATGAAATCTTCTTCCACCCTCAATCAATGCTACAAGTACCAATAAAGTTGATGTATTGCTGCTGATTTTTTAATCCTGCTGCTTACTATCTGTTTATTACTGAGTGTCCTGATGCAAAACTTTCCCCCTGTAAGGTCCAGCTAGTAAAATGATCATTCCCAAAAATAAGAATGCGTCTTCAAGGAGTAGGAAAGAGAGAATAAGATCGTGAAATTCTTCTATCATCTCTAGAAGTAGAGAGAACTTGAAAAGTTCTTGGTGACACTTTCTAGATACTCCTCCGATATAAGATTTCAACTTTGTATGGCACTCGCGTGTGTGTATTTAGTATCTTCTATAGAACACTACATTCTCGAGAATCTTGGAGAACGGCAAGATCTGAAGATAAACGGTTGTATCAGAAAAGAGAACATCATGACAATCTTATGAGAAAGTTATTCGATCACCGATTCACTTTCTCTTTTACTGTGCTTTCTGCTCTCGCTCTAAGTTTTGCTTTGGCCTTACTTCTTACAAATTCGGAAGGAAGGATCGTTATGATCATGGATGATCTACCTACTGACTGTTTGTTCTTATATTTCTTTGGGACATTGACCGTATGAAGATACCTGGATACACTTGTTAATTAAATCGTTCTTCATCCATTCTCTCAACGTGACCGAACTATATCAGCAAATTTCTTGCACTCTTGTTAAACAGTGTTACTTCTACACTTCATTCTCTAAGAACCCACTCACTACTCACTTTGTCCATAGGCGTTTTGCTGCACATATTATGCTGAAATCGCATGCCGATCGCGTTGAGTTCACTCTTGTCCTTTTCTTGATATGTCCAGGTCCCGCTACCGTACAGCACAGTTAGTGCCAGCACAAGATGACTTGTCACAATTCCAGCTTTATTTATTACATTTTTACTATTGTTGATAGCCCGTACACTGATGATCATCTTTCTCTCCTCATTTATACGACTGGGAATCGCTGCATCTATCTTTCCGTCAGCAGTGAATAAACTTCCAAGATACACGGGATTATCAAATTGTTCTATCTTTGCTCCATTGAGCGCAATATTGCATTTCGTTTTCGCATCCTTACTTCCAATCACAATTATTTTAGTTACATTCATCTCAATTTTAGGAACCAAGCTCTTCATGCTAGTATCCAGTTTGCTCAACATCCTCTGCATATCCTCGGTTGATTCCGCCGTAACGATATTGTCACCTGTGGACACAAGTCCACGAACTTTCACTGTCCCGGAATCGATACCTTCTTCGTTAAAGAAAGCCATTCTCAGAAATTTGTCCATGTATATATTACACATCCAAGTGGACATAACGCATCCTTGCCTTACACCCTGACCCATATCAAACTAATCGCTCAGTAGTCCATTTGCCCTCACACTTGCTTTGCTACCATTCTTTATTGCTTGTATTGCTTTCAGACGCCATCCATTCACTCCACATTCTTTTAGGACCTTCCAAAGTTTAGTTTTATTCATACATTGAACTCCCCTCATTATTCCCTTGTAGATTGGGACGATAATTGCCTCTCTTTAATCAATCGGAACTTCGCTGTTTACAGCACACATATTCATAAATCCACACAGCCGCAAAAACAAATATCCATCACTGAAACTAAGTATTTCAGAGAAATAACTATCCACACCAGCAGCCTTACTGTTCTCTAGTTTTTTAATCACGGAAATAATGTCATTGATACCAATTCTGCTTCCACCACCAACATCGGAATTGTCTAACGTATCCGTGTCTATGTCACTGCTCTTATGCTCTTTCGCTGTACCTTCATACAGCTTCTTGGAAAATCCCCGCATACAGTCTTTCAGTTTGTCCGAATCCCATACCATTTCGCAAGCAGCATTCTTGATTCCGACTACCTCGGTGCAAGCGCGCGATTTGTTTATACTCTCTCCCTTTTACGGGTTCGAGAGTCTTTACATGACACACCTCCTCTCTTTTACAAAACCTCTCCAGGGTGCGAGACGGGAATCGAACCCGCAACCAGACGAAGTGGGTCCAAAGCTCATGCCTTAGCCCCCACGACCAACTGACCACCCTACCTCGGTGCAAGCGTTTCCTTTCCTAGTCTTCTTAACCCATTTCCAGAATAGTTTCTTATTTTCTTCAAAATCATTTCGCATTTTCGTATCTTCTTCCGTTTTGATTTTATCCTTGTTTCCTGTAACTAGTATATTTGATGTCCTTTCTTACATTCTCATCAGAGAAGGTATTAGATTTTTGTGAGATTTGACACCCCCCTTTATGTCAAATGTCCACGTTTTGAGACCCCCTGAACCCAGAAAATGGTTTTACGAATGTGTCTGTCTGTATGTATGCCTGTGTGTCTGTATGTATGTATGTCTGTCTGTGAGCACGAGAACTTTCGAAAAAACTAATTGATTCGATTGGCCTTTGGTGCACTCTTCCAGTGTCAGAATCTGAAGGTCGAGTTCGTTAACCAGCTATTTTGGATAAAAAATGAAAGACGGGGAGCATTTTGAAAATTTTTTAGACCATTTTTTTTCAAGACTGGATCATTGTAAGTACAGCTTCCTGTAGTGAATGATAATTGGAACAATTTATGCCGTTGACGTTTTTTGATGAAAACAAAATTGTCAGAGTCATTGCATTTTCAAAATTCGGAAATGCAAACAAAAATGAGAATTTTCAGCTAAACAACGGAAGATATGAAAAAAAAGTGTAGGGAAAAAAATGTTCCTCTTGTGGAGCCCCACAAGAAGAATTTCACAATTTTTTTAATTTTCCCAATAAATCGAAAATTCCAATTTCGATCGCACAAAAAATAATGGAAAATAATCTGTGAACTCGATAACTTTCGAAAGAATGATGATATTTGATCTTGCTTTGGCACCCATTTTAAGGGAACAAAAATCAAGGCAAGTTCGTTAACCAGCTGTTTTGGATCAAAAATAGAAGAGGGGCATTTTGAAAATTTTTGTTGTTTTTTTTTCCAAAACTAAAAAGTTTAAGGTACGGTTCCTTGTAGCAGCTAGAATGTGAAACAATTTATCCTCATGATTTTTTTGATACAAACAAAACTGTCAGAGTTGTGGCATTTAAAAAATTAAAAAATATAAACGAAAATGGGAATTTTTAGCCAAATTATCCAAGGTTGAAAAGGAATTCAGGGAGAAATTTTTTTCCTTATTTGGAGCCCAACGAGATCGTGGATACAACTCTTTGAATTTTCTCAAATAATCGAAAATCCCAATTTTGATCGATCAAAAAATAATGAAAAATAATATGGGAACTTGATAACTTTATAGAGAATGATCATATTCGATCGTGCTTTGGCACCCATTTTGAGGGAACAAGAATATAGGTCAAGTTCGTTAACCAACTGTTTTTGATCAAGAATAAAAGGGGGGAAGCATTAGAAAAATTTTTTGGCCTTTTTTTCCAAGACTTAATAATTTCACGTACGGTTTCTTATAGTAGGTAAAAAGTGAAACAATTTTTTCTCATGATTTTTTTTAATAGGAACCAAATTGTCAGAATCGTGGAATTTTTAAAATTCAAAAATGAAAACGGAAATCATAATCTCAAAAAATCGAAAATTCAAATTTTTGTGGCACAAAAAATAATGAAAAATTAAAAAATTCGTTTTCTGGTCAAACTATGTCAATAAAGGGGAAAATATAAATGAACTAAAATTGTGCACTAAGAAATGATCTACAAATTTGATAAAATTCACTCTTTGATAGGACAAGTAGTTTTTTAATCATTTTTGAAAAAGCATATAAAAATGGAAAAACTGAACCTTTGGACAATCGACACAAGATTAGGAAAAATCAAGTTGTCGCAAGTTCTTTACCAGGAAAATATCTTTGTATGTGTTATCATCTTCTTTAACAAGATATATATTTTGCATTTAAATCAGGAAAAGTATCTATAAAGAGAAAGATTGATTAATAAAGAAAAGTAAAGAAGCACGAGAAACGCGATGAGAATGTATTCGTTAAAGCCGGAGAAGCTTTAACAAAAGAGAATTCACACTCATCAAATTGAAATAGTCGACATTTCGCTTTTAAGGCTCACAAGCTCTGTAAACACCTGTAGGGAGCTGCAAAGGCCAAGCGCGTAGCGCGAGGTATATTCATAACCGAGCGCTGAGCGCGAGTTCAGATTACCATCGAGCGCGAAGCGCGAGATCCGAAAGACGCGCGCCATGGGTGCGCTGAAACTTGCTAAACCTCTTATATTCGATATTCTCAAGGACGCATCTCTTCTCTCGTTGACTTGAAACTAAAAGATAGTTATCAAGTTCGAATTCAGAACCCCACAGAGCTCTTGTTTCTTTTACATACCCTCTCGCGTTGGACCGCAACCCAACCTTTCATGTTTTCGAGTAATATTACCCTTTCGTCTGAACTGAATTTTTCTGTCATATCAATCTATCATATCAATCCTCGCAGGTGTTTCAGAGCATATCATGCTACAATAAAACAAGGTGGTCTTTTGCTGGGCCTACTTGTTCTATATGGTTTTTGGGCCGCTGATCACGATTTGGTGTCCATGTGACGACATCAAGTCTGGATTAAGGACAAATGCTGGTCAAACCTCGTATTCATGAAAATATATTTCTGATCCCGGATCCTGAAAGAACGGAAATTTTTATTTCAGGCACACTTTGACCTCTTTATCGGAATGACCTCTGGAAGTCTTCTGGAGGTTACCTGAAAGTCAAATTCTCTTTCTTTCCATCCAGCTGGTATATGGTTTAGGACTGGGTTTCCAAACTACGCATCATTGCGTTTTTGGGTCGTCGATCACGAACTTCGTGGCCATGTGACCTCATCACGTTTGGATCATGGTCAAATAAAGTTCGAACTTCGTTATTTGAATGATAGAATTTTCTCGACCCACGGAGTAATACAATGATACGTAGTTTGGAGACCCAGTCCTAGCCGATATAGCAGCCGGATAATTGGAAAGATATTTTAACGTTCAGGTGACCTCCAAACGCCTTCAGAAATAATTTCGATAAGGAGGTCAAAGTGTGCCTGAACCTAAAACTTTCCATTCTTTCAGAATTCAGGATCAGGAAATATATTTTTCTAAAATGAGAAGCTGGATTTAACCTTGATCCAGATGTAATGATGGCCACATGGACACCAGGATCGTGATCAGCAACCCACAAAACATATAGAAGAAGCAAGCTCGGAAAATGTCCACCTCGTTTTCCTTCTGTGAACCTGTGTGATTAGACCAATTCCTTGGCTAGCGTGTGATTCCTTGTCTTCTTCTGACCAGAGTTCGATACCATCCTCCACTCTTTTACCATCCTGCAACTCTTTTTCCTTCTGAACATTTACACATCTGGCATTTGACACACCCAGTCTCCATTCATCAACTGAAACCACCCAAGCACTAACTTCTAGCGAGAAAACTTTTCGTGAATAAATTTATGCCCAAACAAAGAGCTGATTCCTAGTAGAATGTTTCACCAATCCATAAGTCAGTCACCACCAAACATTAGTTATTAAAAGGAAGGTACAAAAGGATGGTAGAAACTAAAAGAGGTACAAACAAAGCTTAAAGGAAACGAGTAATTATTAGTTGAGTTACATAATGGGAAGGGCAACAGTCTCCTTTAGCTTGGGCATTAAGGAACCGTAGACAACTAAAAATAATTCATCTACTAAATCAAGTTTTATGGCGAGTGAAAAGGGCAAAAATAAGGTACTCATCCTTGTATAATCATGCAGCTTTAGCGGTTAGAGTTTCTCGGTAACAGAGAAAAAAAAACATGGTTTGAATAAACATTGACGTCTTCATTACTTTTTCAAGACAGACCCAAAAGAAACCTCTATAAAAAAAGTTTCTACAAAAGTTTTCTTTCCCATTTGATATTTGCTTCTTCCCTTCCCTTCTCACATGGACACATAGCTCTCATTCTCATGCTCCCCACGGAACGCGGTCATCGGGGAGCAGTCCAAGTTCACACTCGATTTACGGTGGAAAAGGATATCGATTGCTGCTCGTTGCCGAAGCTAATGTGCATCCGCCGGAGATGAATGAATAGCCACTCGGGTGGAAGGTGCAGAATTTTTGAATGGTTCAGGAGGTCGAAAGTCAGGAGGGCTTTTCGACAATCCCTATCTCATCGAGGGAACTTTTCCCAACACAAAATCAAATTTAATTGAGGGGCGTAAAATTTCCCTCTGGGAATTCAGAAGTTATTATGCTGGAAATGATGAATAGTTCAGAGAACTGCACATTTATTCGTTTTCCTTTTTTATCTCGCATAATATTCGCAGGACTTTCCTCTCAAAAATGATGTATAGAGAAATTTTTGGATTGGAGTCTCTCATTCAATTTTTTGAAATATTTCTAACCTTAAAGGAAATTATTGAGGATGAAATAATCACTTGTTTTGAGCTTTTCCTGACCTTTCTTTCCGCCCTTACCGTTAAGGAATTTTAGGTGAAACACCTTCAAACCTTGATTAAGAAAGGAAAAAGTTTCACAAAAAAATGGAACAATATTGCCGTAACAACAATATTATGAAACTTCCCGATAGAGCAGAAAAATTTTTCAAGAACATAAGATTAACTAGAATCCGAAAATTCAACATGATGTAACACGAGTATCAGAACCTAGAAGACAAATTTTCAAGTAAGAGGTTGAGTTTCTACCCGGAAATGAAGACCGCAACAGAAAAAAAGGGTTTCCAACAAAATATTCCAATATTTTGAACTGGATAGAGGAATTTGTAACATACCAAGATCAATTTAGAACCGTGAAGATTGATTTCTCACCAAAAAAGGAACTCTTCATCGTATTTTTTTATAATAAAAATGGAGAAAATAAGGTTCTTAACCCAAATCATTTTCCGAACAAAAAAACTGAATTCCCATCCCAAAAAGAACATTTCGAACCGGATAGTCCCATTTCAAACTGCAAAAGAAGTTTTTCTTGAACTAGAAATACAAATATTTTACAACTGAGTAGTTATGTCTCCAAACAATATAATAAATACGAGGGGTTACCCACTTCGATTTCTCGTGTACACTAGATTACAAGATTACAATATTACATGGGATTACATAAAATTACATGGGATTATATGAGATTACATAGTATTAAAATAATAAACATAACCGGAAGAAGAAACTTATGAAATTTCCAGTAATACATCGAATCGACAATTGAGTTCAAATTTCATTTTTTGTTATTTATAACAAAATAACGGACAAAATTAATTAGGTGAATATTATAGGAATCATATGATATTTTATCGCCGAATTTAATGTTTTTGAAATCTTTTTTTGTTTCAAGATTTCCGATGGTCGGTTACAACCTATAGCGAAACAGTCAAATTGGATTCTGAACAATTATATATGTACCCTGCCGCGGCGCAGTTTTTTCGAAACCATGTTTTGAAAATCGCGGTACACGATTGCGGAAAACTTAGCAATAGAGTACTATCTCAGAGGACAGAGAAATAAAGTCCTATCTCAATGACAATTCAGAACGATACTATCTTCGCGGACAATTCAAGAAAGTGCTATCTCGGTGGCTAGAGCAAGAAAGTACTATCTCGGCGAGCAGAGCAAGAAAGAACTTTCTCATCGGCCAGTGCAATAAAGAACTATCTCGCCCTTCAAAGTTATAATTTTAGATTATACTCGTAGAATTTTTTTCGAATAGTTTATGGCTTATTGCCGCCCTACAACAAACGATTCAACAGAATTCATTGGGAAGACCTTGAAGTAAGTTGTTGGCTTTACGAAGATTGTACTTTTTTCCAGAATAAAAAAAAATTTCAACCTAACCGTTGATTTATCAAGCCAAAGAACAATTTTTCGACATAACAGTTCAATTTTCAGCCCGAAGAATTGAACTTTGATCAAAAAATTTTCAATTTTGGAGGTAAAAAGACATCTTTCCTTCGAATCAGGAAAAATCAAAATTACTAACTAAGATGTAGGATTTTCACATGAAATAGCCGAATTTTGAACCTGCGGCGATGCATTTTTACATTCTCATCAGAGAAGGTATTATATTTATGTAAAATTTGACCCCTTCCGTTTTTGTCAAATGTCCACGTTTTGAGACCACCTGAACCCGAAAAACAGGTTTTTACGAATGTGTCTGTCTGTAT
>WSXT02200884.1:0-18749 GCA_011762715.2 Neuroterus valhalla | reverse complement strand
TTTTTCCTGTCGAGTTCAATTGGTTATTTTTTAATTTGTAAATTTAACTCCTCAGCTCCACATCGTCTTCACTGGTTCTTTGCCGGAGTTTCGCTAGGGGCTGCTCTTTTCGTCTGGCTCCTGCTTCCTGAAACCCACGGGAAGAAGCTTTCCGAAATCGAAGAATACTTCCACAACAATTTCATTGCCGTTGGCGCCGAATCGAAAGAAAGACGTCGGCGCTTGAAAAGAAGAACTCAGCAAAAAGCCAAAACCGCCGCAAAAGAACCTCTGACCGCCAGAAATGGCCAGTCTGTTTAAAATAATCTCGCTGCTTACAAATCTCAATGTCAGAGGCTAGCTTACTTAATTTTAAATCTACATCAGCCAACAATTGTTGGAAAAATTTCCAATTCAAATTTCGCGCCACGGCCACATTCAAACATAACTCGACTTCCAATTAATTCTGCCGCGAAGTTTGAATTGGGTTTTCCATCCGTTCCATTCGAGGAAGAAAAAGCTGTGAAGCGAGAAGGAAAGATTTTTTAGCCCATTACAAAAAATTTTAGCGTAGTACAAAAATGGGCTGAAACTAACTGTGATGAGAATGTTGATCAGGGAAGTGGAGCTTCACAGTTTTTAAGGCCATGATTATAAGATACGAGGGCAAAAAGTACTATAGGTTGTACTTAGCGTCAAGATTTTCATACTTAAAAAAATCTGAGTGTGCCTTTCTCTCTATTTTTTGTAATTTTACTTTAGTATAGAGAACAATAGTATTTTCAATGATAGAATTAATTTCTTGCGGTAGGTTTTTGAAGGATACTCGCTGAGATTTTGTGTATAATTAATTAAATTTGAGCGACTTAATTGCCTGCAAGTTTAGACTTGTTTTTAATTCATAATTCAAGTATTGAAACGTTCCGGACTGTATACGGTGTATACGACGCTGATAATGTGATACTTAAAGGTTTCAAATTGTATGTTTGTACGTGTCTCTAATTTCCAGTAAACCATGCCATTGTTAACCAGGATATTATTAAATGCTACGTTTGTGATACAATTCGTTTCTTATTGGAAATCCGCACAAATTGTGATGAGGGGACAATAGTGATCTTCAATATTTCGTTTTAGTAATTCTACAGTTATACCGACATAATATTTGTATATTAAATGTTCCTCACAGTCAAACATCAAATTATATCCAGACTTTTTAAAATAAACTCTAGCTACTTTTCAAATAATTCCGTTTAATTGATTAATTTGATATGAAGTTCTGTCAAGTCTGGTTTCTCGTTTATACATTTTGATTTAGAAATCATTTTATTTATGAACTTTTATTTCTATTTGTCATTCTTTTGATTTCATGAGTTCTTATATTCCAGCACAGATATCGGACATGTCTCTTTTTGAAGCATGAGATTTTTTTTCCTACAGAATTTGTCACTTCGTCCGGGTTTTTGCCGATGGTTCTTAGAAGTATAAGATTTTTCAGCTTTTCAGTAGGAATAAATATTGTCTGATTAATGGCTTGCGGGATTTTTTTTTTAAATTGTTGCCAAATGCAAGAATGTGGCAACAATTTCAGGCTAATTTTGTATTATTTTTCTGTCTCCAAAAAATGTCCAGTTTTCTAAGGTAATATTTGAAAAGTTCCGAAAACGAACTTCAATGTTTATGGAGTCTAATAAGAAAATCCAACTATTTTTGATTGAAAACTTCACTATGATATTTCTAGTTAAGAATATGTATTTTTTGGTTGAAAACTTAATTGTTTGGTTGATGATTTGCAGCGTGGCAGTTCAGCGGACGATTTTCAATGCCCGGTCATTTCCCGGTTCTTCACGGTCAATTTTCTCGGCCAACTAGAAGTAACTTATTTATGTTTCTCGCAAAACGCAAACATTTATTCTTATTCATGACGTTGATTCTAAACATTCTTTAACACAACAGATCAAACATTGCAAAATAAATCAATTTTGAAAAAAAATACTAAAATTTTTAACAAAAAAATATCTTTATTTTTTACGAAAATTGGAACAGTTAAACTCCAAATTAAGGAAAATCATTTCACGATAACAAAAAAAAAACGGATTTACAACTATTGGTTCATTTTTCAATCCAGAAGATGAATATTCAAATAAAAAGATAAATATTTAACTGAAGCACATCAATTTCTAACCATGAAAGTGAATTTTGGAACAAGAAGATTATTTTCGAAAAAAAAAGAATCATTTTTTAAGGAAAAATCTAATGTTTTAACGAAATAGTCGAAATTCGAACTAAAAAAATAATCATTTGCATCGAAAAATGGAACAGTAACGTTTTTAATTTAAAAAAAACAATTCCAAACCAAGCAAAAGAGTTTTATACTAAAACGAAGAATCTTCAACTGAAGGAGTTGAGCTTTAATAAAGTAAATTAACTTTTACTGAAAAAGATAAATTGTCAACGAAGATTTGAATACTCAAATTTTAGAATAAAAAAAATGAATGCTTAACCAAACAAATTATTTTCAAATAAAACTATAGAATTTCCAATTCGGATAAGATAAATTTTCAGTAACAAAAAATTACTTATAACAACAACAAAAAACTTTTAACCAAGTCTTTAGATTTTTTAACAAAACAATGAGTTTTCGAATAAAATAGTGAAGATTCAACTGCCATTCTTAAATTTTGAACCAGAAATACGAATTTCCATCTGAAATGATAAACCTTCAGTTAGAATAGTTGAATTTTTGAGAAAAAGTTTTTTAACCAAAAACCGCAATTTTTCAATATAATGGTTGAGTTTCGAACAATGAAACCAGAAATGGAATAGCAACATTTTTGGCTCTACAAATTCATTTTGAACCAACCATAAGAGTTTCCAAACATGAATTTTAGAGGAAAGAAATTATTATCCTTAACCAAAAATTGTTGAACAAAAAATTAACTTTCGAAGAGAGATAAATTAATTCCTACCTAAAAATCGATTTTTCAACAAAATACGTGAATTTTCAATGAAATAAATTAATTTTCGTTTCAAGAACAAAAATTTCCTCCGAAATTGTTGAATTTTCAGTTGTAGAAATTAATTTTTAACCAAACTGATGAATTTTTAGGTAAAATAAAATTTACATGAACCCTCAAGGAAATAGTTTAATTTTCAAATTCAAAAATCGGTGTTTAACTAAGTACTCAGATTTTCACAAAAAAAAAGAATCTATTTTGAACAAAGTAGTAACATTTTCAACCAGAGATGGATTTTGAATCAGAATAGTGCACCTTCAACTAAAAAATTTAATTTCCAACAAAAGAGTTCAACTTTTAAACAGACTTTCAAACAAGTTTTCTGTCGTAATTCATAAATATTTCTTCATTGAAATACTATTTTTAATTTCTACTTTAAAAACTACTTAAAGTACGTTTTTCATTAAAAATTGAGATAAGAGGACTGATTATCAAATTGTAGCAAATTTCAAATTGGAAGAAAAAATTTACTCAATACTCAAATTTTAAAATGAAAGAAATGGATCTTCAACTAAACAAATTAATTTCCAACTGAAACTATGGAATTTACAATAGGAATAAGTCAAATTTTCAGTTAAAAATTACTTTTTGCAAAGAAAACTAATTTTCAACAAAAAAACTAACTTTCAACAAACAAAAAAAACTAACTGTCGAAAAAATTACTACATTGTTACAAAAAATGATGAAGAATGAAATGCAATTGTAAATATTTAACTGAAGTAGTCAAATTTCAAACCAGAAAGACTAATTTTCAACTAAAATGATGATCATTTGAATAGAATAATTAAATTTTTGACAAAAAATTAATTTTCAACCAAAAAATATAATTTCCAACAAAATAGTTGAAATTTGAACCATAAAATGAAAAATGTTCAAACAAAAGTGGAATAGAGACATTTTTGGCTCAAAAAATTAATTACAAGCCAAACATAAGAGTTTTTAACTAGATTAATATAACGACTGTATAACTTGAACTGTTAAGCGTAAAGAAGAATTTCTGAGGAAGAATATTAACTTCCGAAGCAAAAAATATATTTCTACAAAATAACCGACTTTTTAAAACAAAATATGTGAAGCTTCAACAAAACAATTAAATTTTCAATTTAAAAAGACAAATTTTCGCCAAATTGTCCAATTTCTAGATAGAAAAGATCGATTTTCCACTAAAAATAAAACAGTTAAATTTTCATTAGAAGAAATTGATTTTTAACCAAACTGATGAATTTTCATTTACAATGATTAATCTTCAAATGGATAGATGTATTTTAAGCAAAAAGATGAATTTTCGACCATAAAGAATAATTTTCTACAAAAAAGGCAAATTTCCCAAGAAGTACATAAATTTTCGAAGAAATACTTTAATCTTCAGATTCAGGATGAATAAAATAACCAAATACTTGGATTTGAACCAAAAAAATATGAATTGATTTTCAAAAAAGTAGGTACAATTCCAACCAGAGGTGAATTTCGAATCGAAATAATGCAACTTTAACATACAAATTTAACTCAACAAACTAGTTTGAATATTAGAGAAGTAGTTGATTTTTTTACTAAAAAAATGAATTTGCAACGAACAATGTTCAGAAATATTTTTTCTTCGCAATACTAGTTCTACTCTAAAGACTGCTTGGAGTACTTTCTTTATTTAAAATCAAGGAGAGGGAAAATTGTGATGAATTGGAAGGAAAAATTTTTTTCAATTTCTCTTCTAAATCCGAATTTTGATTAGTTTGTATAGTTCCCGTTCCATGTCAAAAATTCCCTGTTCCGAGTGAAATTATACTTCTTCTCTGAAACTCCCTGCCCTTAAATAAAAACTATAATCATTTCCTGAAATTCCCTGTCTCAAGTCAAATGAATTAGGAAAGGCAGATAAAACGTGATAAATACATTTTTTCGGGGAAATTTAGATAATAATTCTTATAATAATAATATCTAATAATATTAATTCCTCTTTTCTAAATCCGAATGGTAATTAGTTTGGATAGTTCCCGTTTTATGTCAAAAATTACCTGTTCCAAGTGAAAATTCATTTTAATAATAAATCCATTTTTTCGGGGAAATTTAGATAATAATTCTTTCTGTATGTTTGGGGTATCATCAATACAATTATCAAATTTGAATCAGCTAAAAAAATTTTACAGAGCAACAAATTTGCAAAACGTTCTTCTTATAATGGAGAAAAAGTTCTTCCTCTCATGATGTATGGATATATTTAAATGTTTTGAGAATCAGAGTAAAGGAAAGTTACATTCTTTAAATCAAATGATAATATGTCTTTTTGATTCATAAAAAGAAAGCGGTCATTTCTCGTATTTTTTCAGTAGCATTTTCAATAGTCCAGGTTAAGTCAAATAAATTTCCGGTTCTTAAATTAAATTCCCGGTTTTTTCCCGGTCATTTCTCGGTCTTTCCCGGTTTTCCGGTCAAGTCGCCTGGGTTCAAAATTCAACTAGTCTGCCAAAAAAAAAAAAATTTGGTTGAGGATACAACATTTATTGGAAATAAATTCAACTGCTTTTGATTTGAAAAAAAATTATTACTTCTTCTAAGAAATAATCTTGTTGGGTTGAAAATGCAACTATTCTGTTGAAAGTTACAATGAGTTTCAGAAAATTATCATTTTTCTGTTTGAAAATTCATCTCTTGGATTACAAATTTAACTTGATTGATTGATTCTACGTCCATTTGTTTGGAAATCAATTTTTTTTACTAAAAAGTTGATTATCTCGTGTTTAGTTAGATGAGAATGTTGGAAATTCAACAATTCAAAAAAAAATCTCGTCCTTTTTGTTGGAAATTCAACTAATTTTGTACAGGATTCGTATTCTTCGGCTGAAAATTCATTTTCACGTGTTTTTTTCTGTTGAAAATGATTGTTCTAATTGAAAATTCAATTATTTCACCTTTGATTAGAAAATAATCTTATTTAGTTCAAAATTCGACAATTTTGTTGTGAAGTCATTTTTTTCAACTATTGCATTTTTGGTTAGAAATTAGTCTTATTTAGTTGGAAACTCATTATTTTGTTTGAAAATTGTCATTATTTACTGAAAATTCAAGTTTTTTTGTGTAAAATTTTAGTTTTCAACTGGAAATTTGATTACTAAATTTTTTTCTAAAATTCGTTGTGGCCTAGAAATCCAACAATTTGATTAAAAATTAACTACGTGATTGAAATTTGCTTTAATTCTTTCCAAATTCATGTTGTTCTCAAAAGATTCATCGTTTTTGTTGAAAACTCCTCTCTCTGGATGAAAGTTATCTATTTGGTTGAAAATTTCTCTTTTTTGGCATAAAATCAATCCTCGTGTTTGAAAAATCTATGTTTTTGTTAAGTATTCATCTATTTTCTTGGAAATTGAAGGTTTTACTTCAAATTTGAGAAATTTCAAGCGCACAAAAACCTCCCATTGTATGTATCCCAACAAATTACGTTGAAATGTAGTATTTTTAAAAAAAGTAGGTTTAAAATTGAACTTTGACTTTTTTACTCTTTTTTTCCAGTCAGAAAAATGTCTTTTTCATGCTGTATAATTTTATTGTTCGTCCTTATCCAGTTGTCATTGTTATTTCTTCTTATATACATAGTGAGTTGTTCAAAATTGCAAACAAAAATTTTTTTACACTCTAGTATTAATGCACTAATTAGCGGATTAGAATCGGCCGATAGAAATGTATATTCGGTCGCAATATTGAATCGGCTGATCTAAAATCAACTGATTACAAAATGTGGGGGAGCGGAATTAAATTGGAGGCTCCAGAATCGGAAGGTAGCTTTTATAATGTGAAAATATAATTTACCAGTCCCCATAAAAAAAAAAACCTAAATAGGAGCATTCGCTTCATTTGGCTCACTAGAGTGGATAAATTATAAATTTACTCTCGTGAAAAATAGAAATTGCACTGAAATATTCAACAGTAGTTTTATTTAGATATTAAATATTAAATGATAGTGAGATAGTAAACATGACTTAATTATAGAACATGGATTAAATTAAACAACTTGTCTTTTTGCAAGCGCAGGAGGTTCAGTACGAAACAGAACGAATGAAAGAATCCTCTTGCACTTTATTAGTAATATAATAACAATAGGTACATTAATATCATTATAATCATTATAATAGCGCGAAATACATATTAAACTTTGTTTAAATAATTATAGCATGAAAAGACTACGAATCCTTTTCGTTGGACAAGCTAATATGAATGTGACAGGCTGATGAAACAGAGAAATTTAATTACTGTTTTTGTTGTTGTTTGTAGAAAAAAAGGAAAAATATATACACGTCAACTTGATTTATTAAAAAACCGTGAACAGCGCGCGAATTTTTTGAGGATCGCGACCCTGAGCGACGCAGCATTTGACGATAGTTAGTTTTTACTGTTGCTGCGTGGACTAGCAGGTTGACTTGATTGTTGAGCCCGCTGAATGTAAATGTTGAGCAGTTTTAACTTGCTGCCGAAAAGCGAACTCAAGTGGGGCTTCAGCTTTTCTTCTCCAACTGCCTGGTGTATTGCCACCATGCAGAATACTGCGCTCTTCCGTACTTTGCTTTCCCTGTGATCGTAAGCCTGAAAAGATTTTTTAATTATATTTCCATCCTTACCCTCAATCAATTTAATTAACAGGCCTCGGATTGACTGGAAGAGTATTACAAATTGTATTACATGAGGCGTATCAATTCACTCAATTCTACTCCCCCTTATTTTTACTTCTTTGAAGTATCGTTTGACCTAATTTATATGTTGCCGAAAACTTATCTCGGGACCTTTCACTCGGTGGGATGATTGTGCCTCTCTTTAAGCATTTGTAACTTCACCATGCACATAACTCTTCTAAATCTTACTAGTCCTCTCAGTCTCTCATACGCTACGACGAAGTGTCCACAGTGGCTTTCACCTCTGGGCCAAGTATACATGTGTATCATTTTATGCTCATACCAGATGTTTGTATTGAACAATCATTTTGCTGAACATGAGCTAATCAATTTTTCCCTGTAACCGTTCATTTTTGGTCTTCTAAATGACCAAGTACCCTGTCTGCACCTTCGCGTTGAACAGCAACCCAGCCATTCATGTCTCCGAATAGAATAGCCCTATCCGACTGAAAAGAAAATGGCGTTCCTTAGCGATGATAGTTTCTGTGTGCGAAATATCCCCACCAGCGCGGCGCTGCACGCGGCACGCTTTAAGAATGCATCAAACTTAATGGCAAATTTGATGAAATTTGAAATTATTGAGTTTTCGTACAAAGTAAAGTCGGAAAATGTTCCTGAAGTTATTCTAGGGCACAAAATTCACATTTTCTATGAATCAAATAATTTAAAATAGGAAGATAATCCATTAAATATTGTAAAACGTATACAATAAATACGCAGTGAGAATTTCCTGGTACCCTCAACAAAATAATTTTATTTTTTATTTTTATGTTATCAAGGGAGAAATATAGTTTATTTAAAATTGGAAAAAGAGGGATGATCGTTCGTTCATCTAGCTAATCTGATTGTTCGAAAAAATCTCTGAATAGAAGGGAAGGAATTCAGAATTAGTAATATTTTTATACAGCGTTGACAATATCGCAATCGAAATCGTATGCAGAATGAAATATTTCTATTGAGATATTTTCTCCCATTTTGTATAAAAATATGCAAGTACTTCCTTCGACACTTCAAAAATAATTTTTGTACAATGGATTAAAATTCATAATATCACTAATAAGGGATGATTGAGGTACTGGTTTCTGCAAAATATAAATATTATTTTCTTAAAATAAGAATTTCACGGAAATGATTTGGATTAAATGGAATACATTGAAGAAATATGAAGATAAATTTTGGAATTGAAAGGAGACAGATAATAATCTAGTTATAGCATAAATAGATACGAGAAAAGATTATTTTCAACAAAATGGTTGAATCGCAAAGCCAAAAGAACCAAAAATCTACAAAACAGTTGAATTTTCAACTCAAAAATTGAGACTTTTGCCAAAAAAGTTGAAATTTCTACCAAACTAGTTCAATTATTTAGTGGATTGTTTAATTTTCAGGCCGAAAAGATGGATTCCCAACAAAAACTTTAATTTCGATTGTCAAAAAAGCAGTTAGATTTTCAACCAAAAACAAGTATTTTCACCAAAAATATAAATTTTCAATTGAAGAGAAAAATCTCAGAAGAAAAAAAATCTTATTAGAGGAGTTCAACATTCATTCGAAAATTTAAATTCTCAATTGGAAAAGAAAACTCTTCAAAGAAGGTTGATGTTTTACCAAAAAAATAATTTTCAAAAAAATTAATGAAATTTAAAGCCAAAAAGACTAGTATATACAAAACAGTTTAATTATTTATTCACGCGAAAATTTGAATTTCCGAGGAAAAAAATAATTTTCTAGATGAGAGTTTAAAAAGTTAAACAATTCAAAATTCATAAATAATTGATCAATGGAAAATGGTTACATTGAAACTCTTATGGTTCAATTATTAATAGAAGAATTTAATTATCCAACAAATTGAGAAATTTTCGAACCGAAACGAAGAGTTTTTATAAAATTACTAAACTTTTCAATCAGAAAGATGAATCTTTTTTCAACAAAATGAATGTAAGATCAAAAAAGACAAATTTTCAACAACAAAAAATTTATGGAAACAGTTATTTTTTGGAGAAATCACCAGTTTTGCCCGTTTACCACAATGCTTTTATAACGTGTACCGCGTGCAGCGCCGCTCTAGTGAGAGAATTTCGCACATAGAAACTATTAATACTAAGCAAACAGGGTGGCGATTTCAAATTCACGGTCATTTCCCAGTTTTTCCCGGTCAAGTTTTTCAATTTTACCGGTCAACTAAAAGTAACATATGCATATTTGTCGAAAAATGCAAACATTTATTTCAATTTGTGACGTTCATTCTGAACATCCTCTAACAAAACAGATCCAGAAATGCAAAATAAATAAATTTTTTTTTAAATACTCAATTTTTACAGGAAAAAATATCATTTTTTTTACAATAGTTGTAACAGTTAAACTTACAATTGAAAAAATCAATTTGCGATAAAGAAAAAAATGAATTTCTAACTAAATACTTCATGAATTTTCAACTGGAACAGTTTAAATTGCAAACTAAGAAGATGAATTTTGAAATAAAATTATAAATATTTAACTAAAACACTTCAATTTTCGACCGTCAAGGTGAATATTCAAACAAGGAGAATCATTTTCGAAAGAAAAATTCATTTTCTGCCAAAAAATACAATGTTTTAACAAAATAGTTGAATTTTTAATGCAACAGTAATATTTTTAGTTTGAAAACCCAATTTTATACCAAACATAAGAGTTTTTACTAGAACAAAGTACCATCAACTGAAAGAGTTGAATTTTCGAACAGATGAATTAATTTTTAGCAAAAAAGATAAATTATTGTCAACCGAAATTTTAATACTCAAATTTTGAATTCAACCAAACAAACGAATTTGTAACTACAGCTATGGAATTTCCAATTGGAATAAGTTGAATTCTGAGTTGAAAAATATTACTACTAACAAAAAAAAAATAACTTGCAACAGAAAAAAAACAAACTTTCAAACAAATCTAAATGTTTAACTGTAGTAGTTGCATTTTAAACCAGAAAGGAGAGTTTGTACCTGAAATGATGAACCCGCCACTAGAATAGTTGAAATTCTGCCCAAAAATTCATTTTCAACTGAAAAATACAATTATTCAACAAAATGGTTGAAATTTTAATCATAGAGATTATCGTTTTCAACCAAATATAGAAAAGTAACATTTTTGTCATAAAAATGAATTTTAAACAAAACATAATAGTATTCAACCAGATGAATTTTCGACTGATATGAGTAACTTACGGAGAAAAAGATAATTTCATACCAGAAAACCAATTTTTTTAAACAAAGTATATGAATTTTCAGCGAAATAATTAACTTTTGAAGAAAAAGATAATTTATACCAAAAATCAATTTTTCAACAAAATACGTAAACTTTCAACAAACCTATTGAATTTTCAATCCATAAAGACAAATTTTCATCTAAATAGTTGAATTTTTAACTAGAAGAGATTAATAATTTCCAACAAAGGAAATAAATTCTGAAAGATATGGTTTAATTTTTAAATTCAAAAATCAATGTTCAAATAAATACATGAATCTTCATTATAAACAGATGAATGGATTTTTAACAAAGTAGTTACATTTTCAATCAGAGGTGGATTCTAGGTTCAAATAATGCACCTTCAACAAAAAAGTTTAATTTGCAACAAAAGACTTTCACTTTCAACCAAGTAGTTGATTGTATAAATAAAAAAGGATGAATTCGCAATGAAATGTGAACAAGTTTTCTATTATAATTTAGAAATATTTCTCATTCGAAATACTCCTTCTACTCTAAAAACTGTTTGAAGTTTTCTTTCATTTTGAATTAAGGAGAGGGGACTTTCAAACTTGACCGAATTTTAAATGGAAAGAACGATTTTCCCAATTTCCTCTCTTCTCAATTCGAATAAAAATGATTTTGGAAAGTTTTCGTCCCATGTAAAAGATTCCCTATTCCAAATGAAATAATATGTCTTTACTGAAACTCCCTGCCCTAAAATAAAAACTACAATTATTTTCTGACATTCCCTGTCCCAAGTCAGATAAATGAGGGAAAAGCAAACAAAACGCCATAAATAATTTTTTTTTTTTTTTAATTGAGAAAATAATTTTCTCTGTATGTTTGGGCTATCATCAATTTGATTATCAAACTCACGTCATCTAAAAAAAAGTTTTCAGAGCATCATAAAGTGTAGATATATTTAGAAATTGCCAGAATTAAACAAAAGGAACGTTGCATTCTTCAAATCAAGTGATAAGATCTCTTTTCAATTTATGAAAATAAAGCAGTCATTTCTCGTATTTTTACGGTAAATTCTTTAATTGTCTAGGTTTAGTCAAGTGATTTCCCGGTTTTTAAATTGGATTTTCGGTCATTTCCCGGTCAATAAAATTCCCGGTCCGTCCCGGTTTCCTGGTCAAGTCGCCAGCACCGCGAGTATCTAGGGTATCATTTAACGAGTCCCGGAACAAATCTTTTACAGCCCTACTGTCACCATCGACAACTCAGCCATTCATGTCTCCGAATAGAATGATCCTTTCCCCAGCATCATGAGTGTCGAGGGTATCATTTGACTGAGAAGGAATCTTATACGTCCCTACTGTCACCATCGACTGGAGCGTAGCACGCTCTAATAAATAGACTTCTGATTCTCACTTTCATTATAACCCGTAGTAAACGTGGAGACGCACATTCATACTTTTTAACATTCTGTTTTTCTCTCATTCATAACCTGAAACTTTTCCATCAATAAAAGTGAAGGTCAGGACAAGGCAAGAAGAGGAAAGATCGGGAAAAATCTCGGAGTCAAGGTACAACAGATAGTAGAGGATAGTAAAGGGCGAAGGCGAGTCGAAATACTTAAAAAATATGAAAGAAGAGAGTAAATGGAATAGAGTTAAGAAAGTTCAAAGGAGTATAGAAAAGTCAAGGAATCACTCCTGGATGGAGCTACAATTTTTAGATGCAAGAGGAAAAGTAAGCCCAAGGCAGAGGCAATTTCGCATTTTCTCAAAAGCAAGTCACAAGATCCGAGGCCTTAATCTAAAATAATGATTTGATTACCTTAATTAAATTAGGCATGACTTGATCGAGGTAAGGTTCAATCACGTCTCTCCCGTGATGCTCCACAACCTTCTGGAGCATTTTGATTGCACCCATATTTCTCGGATAGACTTCCGTCGAACTCAGCGACGAAGCTAAATTAATTATCTGATCCGGAGGCAATACCGTTGCAAGGGTCGCTGCGCATTTCTCTGCAATTCTGAGAACCTGTGGAAGAAAACTTGTTAATCGTACGAGAGGTTAGAAACAAAAAATCTCCAGAAATAAAAACATCAATCAAAAACTTCAAAGAGATTCTAGAGATCACAGACACCCATTTCCAAACAGTTTTATTTTATCAGGCAAGTAAAACCTAGAACATGCCACTTTCGTGCAGAGTGCATGAAACTAAAAGAAACTGAATAAGTGCGTTTTGATTTCGATAAAAAATTTGGATTTGAGTTTGCGAAATATCGTTGGGTTACCAAATTTATTTTAATTTACTAAATGTAGAATGAAGACCCTCTAAAATTTCATGCTACACATCAAACAATGAAAGACTTTTGAAAAAAAAACCACACAGAAAATATTTTGTTAGACAGAAATTGGATTCTCTAAACAAAATTATTTTCTGCGTGATACAGAGCAAAGATTTTAGGAAAATTCGGTTACAGTTTCGCTGAAGTCTCTCGACGGAACTTGGCTTTTTCCTTGAATCCTTGAAATGAAAGCATGCAAACAAACAAATACCTCAAATGTCTCTACTGTGAATCTAGGAGCTCCGACCTCTTCGTTTGGATCTTCAAATTTGTGGGCGTGTATGACCTTCAGGACGAGCAGATCAGCATAATT
Source organism: Neuroterus valhalla (assembly GCA_011762715.2). Lineage (NCBI taxonomy): Eukaryota > Metazoa > Arthropoda > Insecta > Hymenoptera > Cynipidae > Neuroterus > Neuroterus valhalla. The sequence continues at coordinate 5,257 of WSXT02200884.1, read as the reverse complement.
CAAGAAGATTTCCCGAAGTTCGGAACACTTGACCATTTCCATGAGAGCATTCAAGACATCCGGGACAACTTTTACGTGCTCGTTTGCCAAATTCTCGAGCAGGGTTTTCAGTAATTTCCTGAAAAAGAAAAAAAAATCCCCATTGTATCCAATTTTATTTTTTATTTAATTTAATTTTGAGGCAAAAGAAAATAGGAAATTGGAGTGAAATTATGAGAATTAACTTACTTGAAATTTTGTTTGACGTAAGATACGTCTCCTCCATCACGAAGATATAATTGAAATTCTTGAAGCGCACTTCTAGTCTCTTGTTCCTCGGATCCTGTCGCCTGGAGAATTTTTATGATATTGTCAACAACTTCGGGTCCCCTCAACGAATCTGGAGAAGAACCTGTAGAGGAGAGATTATTTCAAATGTTATTCGAATTGAACAAAGATTTACATCCATTTTCAGAATGGCCTATTTTTGCCGACCGACTGATGAAGAAATGCACCAAGAAATAAATATGATTAAATGGAAACAGGAGCGTCCAGGACTTCAGACTTTCTATTCACTAAGTTCTGAAATTCGATTGGAAGGCAGAAACCTGACAAGAAAACATTCAACTTCAATAAAAACTGTTCAAAAGAAATACATAGTCATATTTTTTGTTCACATGTCGATAAGAAGATTTTCTCATCGCAAAAAATTGGTTATTTACTCAACAAAAATGTCCCCTCGTCGTGGAATAAAATAATATTCAAGAAGATCCCAGAACAGTCTAAAATATTCTAAGTAATTCCAGAATGTTCTAGAACGCTTTAAAACATTACGGACAATCTAAGAAATGCAGAACATTCTAGGATCAGCTAGAAAATTTGAAAATATTTAAGAACACTTTGCAATATTCTAAAATAAAAACAAATGAACTGTAGAATTACGCGAGAATTCTATGAGTGTGTATAGGTACTATTCTATAAACAGTCTAAAAAGCAAGCGAAACATTCTAGAAAACCACAAAATGATATCCAAAAACTTTCGACATATTCAAACAAATCCAGAATATTTTAAAATAGTAAGGAACATCCCGTGATAATTAGTACAGTAAATTCCAGAATAATTTATAAAATACAAGAATGAAGTGAAAAATTTCAGAACCTTCATTTCGATATTCAAATTAATAGCTCAATTTTCACTCAACTAGCTGAATTTCCTACTATAATAAATGAATTGTCAAAAAAATATATAAATTTTCAACGAAAAAGGTAGTTTTCAACAAATTAGTTCCATTTTCTACCAAATTGTTGAACTTACAAGACAAAAAGACGATTTTGACACAAAAATGTAGAATTCTTAACTCAAAAATAGGATTTTTCAACAGAAAAATATTACTTTCTAGCACAAACTTCAGTATTTAAAAAAATTTTGCTTCTTTAACATTCAGTCAGAGAGAAATAGAGAGTAACAATGCACTAGAAATGCCAACTGGTAATAAGGTTGCGACTTCAATTCAAATTTGAATGATCGCATTTTTTGTCACAAAGTAATGTTCGACAAAAAGTGCTGAATCCAACTTCTAACCAATACTTTAGTTTGTATCGAAAAAGAAATAATTTCATCCAAGAAATTTAATTCTCTACAAAAATAGCAGAATTTTTCTCTCAAATAGAAAAATATTCGACAAAACGGTTGGACTTGAAACCGAATTTGAAGATTTTTTGTAATAAAATTGATGTATTGTAGTTAAGAAGACTTGTAAACAACAATAAGAAAGTAACTAAAAAAAATCTGCCCGCTGGGCGGGCACATTCTCATCTCGCGCTTCGCGCGCGGCTCACTTCGCTCGCAAGTTTGAGCGCGCCTAAGTTGTATATAAATTCTCATCGCGTGTCTCGTGCTGCGCACTCGATCAAAGTTTTTCCAAAACGATAGAGAAGTTTTGTTGCCTAATTTTTTCTACATGTTGTATACAAAAACTACGCGTCCAATGGGAAAAAATTATTTTCAGATTTGGGAGAAATAACTTCATTCTCAAGAATGCAATTGCTCTTCTCAAAATTTAACTGCCTATTTGAAAGCTCAACTCATTTGCTAGAAATTCAGTTTTGTAAATAAAAATTTATCAGTTCAGTGCAAAATGAAGCCAACCAAATGAATTTTCAATTATTTTTATTAAAAAATTGAATCTATTTTCATTGAAATAAAACGTTTTGAATTTGCTGTTATCAATTCATTCATTTGTATTGAAACTTGGCGCTTACAAACAGAAATTTTACTATTATTTTTTTTCTGTGACAATTTATATTTTTCAGTTGATGTTTCATGTATTTTGTTGAATATTTGTCTGTTTGAGTAGAAACTATTCTTCTTGGTTGAGAATTGTTTTTTTTTTCTCTGGAAAATCAACTTTTCTGTTGAGTATTCAATTCTTTTCCCAAAAATTCATTTTCTTCGCTTACAAATGCAACTGATTTGCGGAAAATTAATCTCTTCGATCTAAGATCCAACTGTCTTGTCAGAAATCACACCGTTTGGTTGAATAATGTTTTTTTCTCGTTCAAAATGAATTCTTTGTACTCAATTTGTGACAATTCAATTTTCGGTTGGAAATTCATCTCTTTTAGTCGAACATCTAACTTATTTGTTGGAACTTATTGTGGGTAAATAAATATGTCCTTTCTGTCAAAGTTGAACTTTTTAGTTTGGAAATCATTTTTTTTTTTTTTTTGTGAAGTATAAAAATATCATGTTTTTGTTTAGGAATTTTTTCCTTCGTTGAAAATTAATCTTTATTGGTCGAGTTCAAATTTTTTGCATTCAAAATTTGAATTGTTTTTGGTTGAAAGTTGAATTATCCCTGAAACAAAATTTTTATTTTGACAATGATTTATCATTTCAGAAGAAAAATCACCTCTCTCATTGAAAATTCATGTATTCTTTTGAGAATCCATCATTTTTTCCCAGAAAATTAATTTCCTTGATTGTAAATTCAAGAAACATGCGGAAAAAAATCCTTTTTTGGTTGAAAATTTGTTCGTTAGGATTAATTCATTCGTGGTTATTTTGATGATTATTTTGTTAGAACTCAGTTTTTCAGCTCTGGATTTATCATATCAGTCACAAATTGATCTGTTAGATTGAATGTTTCTTATTCTTATATCTTATTATAATACCTTATTCTTTTAGGCATTTGCAGGATGTAATGATAAGAAATTAACGGTTAGGTGGTTAAGGATAATAAATCTAGAGTAAAGATAGAAAATGCTTAAACAGATTATTAGATCAAACAGTAGACAGTTAAAACACACAACTTGGCTCATTTCGCTCGAAGATTGTAGCTATCATAATATTCAAATCAAATGCCTTCGATCGCGAGATCGACGATTCGTGAAACTTTTTGTTCGTCTATTGTCGGCGCCGGGCCGAAGCCGAAGTAAGATTGTGTGCGTGAAGTGTACAGACTTAGGTCCACGCGACGCGCACTTGTACACTCTTTAGACTCCACATTTTTTTAACGACGTGGTTTCCGACATGCAGTATTCTGCACCACCAAACGAGTCGTGGATAAAAAAAAACGATATTATGGATATATCAATAATATGGACCTATTATGAACAAGTGGCCGCTAGGGTCGCCACCTTATTACTAGTTGACATTTCTAGTGCATTGTTACTCTCTATTTCTCCCTTATTCAGTTTGAGTTCTATCAAAATAGTTGAATTTTCAACAAAGAAGGTCATTTTGAACAGAACAGTTCATTTTTCTACCAAAATACTTTAATTTTCAAAAAAAAAAAGTTCAAGTTCAATCAAACAATTGAATCTACAAACAAAGCAGATGAAATTTGATTTAGTTAGTCTCAGAAGATTTTGCAATATTCCAGAAATTTTCAGAGAATACTATTGTCAGATCAGAATGAGAAAGTATTTAGCATTCCAGACATTCCAGAATACTCTCGAAACAAATACAATAAAAAATACCGTGAGTTTTGAAGCCGTTATTTTCTTGGGGCGGCGTGTGATCCGCTTCTGGTGCTTCGGCTGTCCCATTGACTGTTGCATTCGTGACCGGCCTTCCCCTTTGCGTTGGCGAGGAAACTGACGAGGAACGACCCTGGAATGAATAAAAAAAAATTAATTTAATTACTAAATGTTCTGCCCTATAATTAAAGAAAAAATATGTGTAAAAAACACGCGCGTCTCAAGTGAAACTTCAGCGATGAAGAAATAATTCTCAAGAGACTCCCCATCTTCCCGTTTTTCCACTTGAATGAAAACTATTTTTTGCAAGGAGTCATACTCTTGGTTGAAAATTCAACTGTTTTATTTGAAAATGAATATTATATTGTTCATATGAAAATTCAGATATTTAATCTAAGACAGGGTGAACTTATCAAAGTTGATGAATGTTTTTTGTTTTTATTTGCTGTACTTATATTGAAATCAATTGGCGGCCACCGCGACGTTGTGAAAAGTTAAACTCCTCTGCCATAAAACTAATTTTTTTGTTGATGATTGATTATTTTCGTTGAAAATTGAACCACAGTTTTGAAAATTCATCCTTTAATTGAAAGCTCAACTTTTTTTTCGACAGACAATTCAAGTATATTGTTGATAATTCGTCTTTTGCGGTGAAAATGAATCTACTTGGATGAAAAACACTTCTCTGGTTGAAAATTCAACTGTTTGGTTGAATAATGAAGTATTTTTTTTATAACTTATTTTTTCGTTAAAGCCAGAACATTCTACTTGAAATTTTATTTCTTTGGTTAAAGACTCAATTATTCCGTAAAAGATCACCTTTTTTTTTGTTAAAAAATCATATTTTCGGGTTGAAAAATGGAAAATTCTTTTGAAGATCATTATGAGGGGTACGTAATTTTCTAACATACGGAAAATAAAAATGAATTTCAAATCCAACAGGACGAATTTCTTACAAAAAAGTTCAACTTTCGGCCAAAAAACATGGCCTTGAGAAAATAAATGGATTTTCAACAAAATAATTACCTTTTTACCAGAATTGTCGAATGATCAACCAAATGAATTCCCAAACTACAGATGAATTTTCTACCAATTTTTCAAATTATCGTGCAAAAGAGATTACACTTCAATTGAAAAGAAATGCAATTTCAACCATATAATTGAAATCTCAAGTCTTAAAACGAGGTTTCTGAAAAATAGTAGAATTCTCAAGAGAAAATTTCTTTTCAAACTGAGAAAAATGAATCGAATAGCTGAATTTTCGATAGAAAAAATGAACTTTTTACCAAGAAGACCA
>WSXT02200873.1:0-18749 GCA_011762715.2 Neuroterus valhalla | reverse complement strand
GTTCGTTAACCAGCCATTTTTGACCAATGTTTCTGGTTTTATCCATCAAAATCGCTTTTTGAAAAATCAAAAATGCACGTTTCCGTTCAAACTATGCAAGGTGCCAAAAATTGTTGGAATAAAAAATTATTCATTTTATAAAGACCTATCAATTTGTATATACCATTTTTCCATAAGATGCATAGTTTTTGTTTAAATCGAGAGAAATGTTACCAAAAATGAAAAGTTCCATTTTTGAGTAAAACTATGCGAGATATGAAAAAATTGAAAGAAACAAAAATTGTTTACCTTAAAAATACCACAAAGTCATTGTTGATTATTTTTCGATAGGACAAATAGTTTTTAGTTTTCATCGTGGTAACACACTCACAGAAATAAAAAATTCCATCTTCAAACCAAACAATAACAGACAGGAAGAGATCATTAATAGAAAAATTGTTCATCCTAAAAAGTTTCACAAGTTTTACATGAAATCTTTTCCAATACGGCGTATATTTTTTTTTATCGTGACAACGCTTTGTAAACAATGAAAAATTCAATTTGCTAGCCGAATTATGCGAGATGTAGATATCAGTGGCGATTATTGTAATGAGAATGTGTTCCTTAAGGCAAACACGTATGAAGACGAGCGCGAAGCGCGAGGTAAAAAAACCGAGTACGTAGCACGAGGTAAATACAATATCGAGGGCGAAGCGCGAGATCCGAATGATGCGCGCCCTAGGTGCGCTGAAACTTGCGAGAAAAGTGAGCCGCGCGCGCAGCGCGATGAGAATATTCCCGCGCGGCGTGCAGATTTTTTTATGATGTACTTTAGAATAATTCACATACCCCAAAATAGTTCCAGATAATTCAGGATATTTCGCGTAATTAAAGACACTTGAGGATAGGTAATTTATGATATTTCAAGATATTTTGAATACTTCAAGATAATTCAGAGCATTTCGCGTACTTCAAGATACTTGAGGATATTTAATGATACTTCAAGATATTTGAAGGTACTTCTGGATATGTATTTTAAATCACTTCAGAGTAATTCACAGACCTCGAAATAATTCCAGATAATTCAGAATATTTCAAATACTTTAAGATATATTGAATACTTCAGGATAATTGAGAGTATCTCGAAATAATTGAAGATTTCTAGGGTACTTCAGAATATTCTAATGTCCGTCTCGGTAATTCACATACTTCAAGATAATTTATATACTTCATGATATTTCGCGTACTCCAAGATACTCCAGGATACTTCAAGATGTTTCGAGATACTTTTGAATATATTCAATGTACTGCAGGATAATTCCCATACTTCAAAATCATTCCAGCTAATCCAGGATATTTCACATACTTCAATATGTTTCAAATACTTCAGGATAATTCTCAATATTTAGGAATAATTCAAGATATTTTAAAGTACATAAGGACATTTCAATGATGCACTTCAGGATAATTCACATCATTCAAGATACTTTATTTACTTAAGGATATTTCGTGTACTTCAAGATACTTCAGGTTTCTTCGAGATATTTGGAAGTACTTCCAAAAAATTCAATGTACTTCAGAAGAATCCACATAATTCAAGATACTTTATTCACTTCAAGATACTTGAGGATACTTGATGATAGTTCGAGATATTTCAAATACTTCAAGATCATTCAGGATATTTCAGATACTTCAAGATACCTCAAGATACTTCAGGCTACTTCAACATATTTCGAAGTACTTTTGAATATTCCATTTCACTTCAAGATGAATCACATACTTTCGTATATTTCAAGCTATTTCAAGATAATTCAGGATATTTCAGATACCGTATGATACTTTATGTGCTGCATGATATTTCGCGTGATTGGAGATACTTTGAGATGCTTCAAGATATTTCAAGGCACTACAATATATTTCAATGTAATTCAGGATAATTCGCATATTTCTAGAACTTCGCATACTTAAGGATATTTTCGCGTACTTCAAGATGCTTCAAGATGCTTCAGGATACTTCGAGATATTTCTAAGTACTTCAGAAAATTTCGATTCACTTCAGGATAATTCACATACTTTAAGATAATTCAGGATATTTCACATACTTCAGTATATTTTAAATACTCCAGGATAACTTGGTACACTTCCAAGTAATTCAGGATATTTCAGATACTTCAATTTGTTTTGAATACTTCAGGATAACTTGGTATGTTTCGAAATAGTTCAAGTTATTTCAAGATTTTCCGGAATATTTCAGTGATGTACATCAGGAAACTCCAAGATATTTCGAAGTACTTCAGAAAATTTTGATGTACTTCAGGATAATCCACATACTTCAAAATAATCCCAGATGATTCAGGATATTTGAGATACTTCCCGATATTCCTAATTCTTCAGGATGATTTAGAATATTTCGCGTACTTCAAGATACTCCATGATACTTCAAGATTTCGAGATACTTTTGAATATTTCAATGTACTTCAGGATAATTCACATTCTTGAAGATAATTCAGGATGTTTGAGGTACTTCAAGATATTTCAAATACTTCAGGATAACTAAGAATATTTCAAGATAAATCAAAATATTTCAAGGTACTTCAGAAGTTTTCAATGCATTTCCTGATAATTCACTCACATCAAGATACTCGAAAATTCTACATATACTCCAAGATGTTGGACTGTTCAGTGGGAAATTATTTCTTTTCGATTGGAAATACAATTGCTACTTGGAGATTATTACTCTTGGATTGAAGCATGGGAAAATTCATTTATTTGGTTAGGAAATTTGGATTTTTTTGTTTGAAAATTAACTTTTGAGTTGAACAACTCAACTGTTTTCTGAAAATTCATTCTTTTAGTTCGGAAATTCATTTCCCTTGGTTAGGCATAAATAAATTAAATGAATTCGTTGAATAATATCAGATAATTATATAAAATTCATTTATTCGAAAGTGTTTTTCAAAACTCTTTCGACCATCAGAAGTTAATCAAGAAGTAAATTTAGTCTAAATGAACTAACATTACAATGACTGTGTAAACTACGTTTGAATCGAAAATACTTTGTCTTAAAAGCTGACTAAAGCTAAAATATTTTTAGATCATGTTTTCATGTTATTGCGTGCTCATTATTTGTGAGTCATTACTCAACACGAGGAAAATGTTGACTGTTCCAAGCACTGATTGTCTCGCATTTATTTGTTCACGTGCGTTCCTTTTCTATTTTTATTATTTTCAATTCTTGCACTTGTGTAAGAAAAATATGCTAACCTACTAATCATAATCTGGTTTCGAAACTTCTATTATTTTCAGTATTTTTTATAAATTAAAGTAAAAAAAAAATTTATTTTCAACACAGCAGTTGCATGTTTGATAAAGACTTTTGTTGCAATAAACCTTTATTAATTCAGCTCTGACTCGTGCTCTGACAGAAAAAAGTAGACGATTTGAAGACATACTCATCGTTTTTCGTGCAGTGTTTGGGAAAATGCGTTTGATTCCTTCTTTGTTATAAATTTTCAATCAAATATTCAATTATGTGCGATTTCATGAAAGAAAATGTCAGTAATCAGGGTAGTGACTTGACCGGGAAACCAGAAAAGACCACGAAATGACCGGGAATTTGATTGATCGGGAAGCGACCGAAAATTCAATCAAAAAACCGGAAATTTACTTGACCGGGAATGACCGGAATTTTTTTTGCCCAGGAAGAAACTGAGAAATGACCGAAGAAAATTGGGATATAGCTAGGAATTTTATTGACCAGGAATAATGGCGGAATTTCATTGACTAGTAAAATTTTATTGGCCGGGAAGAAACTGAGAAATGACCGAGGAAAACAGGGAAATCACCAGTAATTCCATTGACCGGGAAAAAGAACGTTAATTGTATTGACCGGGAAATGACCAAAAATTTTATTGACTGAAAAGATACTGAGGAATTACCCAGTAAAGCCGGGAAATAACCAGGAGTTTTATTGACTAGGAGAAAAAACGTTAATTGTATTAACCGGTGAATCAACGAAAATAGTATTGACTGGGAAGAAACTGAGGAATGACCGAGAAAAACAGGGGAATGACCAGGAATTTTATTGACCAGAAAATGATCGTAAATTTCATCGACCAGGAAGAAACTGGGAAATGACTGAGGGAAACCGGCAAATAACCTGGAATTTGATTGACCAGGAAGAAGAACAGGAAATGATCCAAAATTTGATCGGCCGGGGAAAAACTGATAAGTGATCGAGGAAAACCGGGAAATAACCTGGAATTTTATTGACGAGGAAAAAACGGGGATTTTATTGACCGGGAAGAAACTGAGAAATGACCAAGGAAAACCGGGAAAACCCGGAAGAAATGAACGAGGAAAACTAGGAAATGACCAGGAATTTTTTTTTGCAAGGGAAAAAACTAGAAATGCCCTGGAATTTTAGTGACCGTGAATAATCTGAGAAATGACCAAGGAAAACCGGGAACAAACCGGAAGAAATGACCGAGGAAAACTGGGAAATGACCAGGAATTTTTTTTTGCAAGAGAAAAAACTAGAAATGCCCTGGAATTTTAGTAACCGTGAAGAAACTGAGAAATGACCAAGGAAAACCGGGATACGAACCGGAAAAAATGACCGAGGAAAACTGGGAAATGATCAGGAATTTCATTGACCAGGAAAAAGAACAGGAAATGATCCGAAATTTTCTCGACCGGGGAAAAACTGAGGATTGGCCGAGGAAAAACGGGGAATAACCTGGAATTTTATTGACCAGGGAAAAACGAGAATTTTGTTGACTGGGAAGAAACTGAGACGTGACCAAGAAAAACTAGGAAATAACCGGAAGAAATGACCGAAGAAAACTGGGTAATGACGAGGAATTATTTTACAAGAGAAGAAACTAGAAATGCCCTGGAATTTTTGTGACCGTGAAGAAACTGAGAAATGTCTGAGAAAAACTGGAAAAACGGGAATTTTATTGACCGGGGAGTGGAGAAAATTTTACTGACCGGGAAAAAACTGAGAAACGACCGAAGAAAACCTGTCACAAACCGGAAGAATTAACGAGGAAAATCAGGAAATAACCCGGAATTTAATTGACCAGGGAAAAACGGGAATTTTCTGACTGAGCAGTGACGAAAATTTAATTGAACGGGAAGAAACTGCGAAATGACCTAGGAAAACTGGTAACGAACCGGAAGAAGTGACCGAGGAACATCGGGAAATAACCCGGAATTTTATTGAGCAGGGATTTATGGGAATTTTTTACTGGGGAGTGGCAAAAATTTCATTGACCGGGAAGAAACTGAGAAATGACCGAGGAAAACCGGTAAAGAACCGGAAGAAATGACCGAAGAAAACTGGGAAATGACCGAAGAGCAGCAAATTTGCAGAAGGTTTTTCTCTTTTATTGGCAGAAAAAAATTCTTCCTCTGATAAAGTATAAATATATTTAAAAAGTTTTAGCATCAGAGAAAAGAAACGTTACATTCTCTAAATCAAATGATAAGATCTCTTTTTAATTTGTTAGAAGAAAGCCGTTATTTCTTGTATTCTAACGGTGAAATTTTTAATTTTCCAGCCTAGTTCGAGTAAATTCCTGGTTTTTAAATGATATTCCTAGTCATTTCCTGGTTTTCCCTAGTCAATAAAACTCCCGGTCATTTCCTTGTTTCCCGGTCAAGTTGCCACCCTGAGAAAATTCTATTGACCGGGAAGAAACCAGAAAATAATCAGGAATTTTAATGACCAGAAATTTCATTGCCCGGGAAGAAACTCTTTCAGGTTGCGATTTCTTTTTTTAGTTGAAAATTCGTATACTAAATTTGAAATCATGTGCTTTATTAAAAAACCTATTTTTCCCGGTAGAAATTCATCTTATCCATCGAAATGTAATTTTCTTTTTTAAAGATTCTTCTTCACGAAAAATGTTACTTCTCCATTTTTGGGGAAAAAGCGTTATTTTTATAGTTTAAAATTCAACCGCATTGTTGGAAAATTCTAACTTTTGGTAGAAAGTTAATTTTTGGTAGTAAATTCAATGGAGGTACATCATTTCAGTCAGAGAAACGTATTTCTGTTCTAAAATTCAACTACTACATTCATAAATTTGCAATATCATTTGGAAATTCATAGTTAGTTTAAAAAATGTAAAAGATTCTTTTAAAGTGAGCTTTTTCCTGTTGAAAGCTAGTTTTTTTTCTTATCAAACTATGCACGGACAAAAAAGTCTACAGAGTAACTGGTGACTATTTTTCAATGAGATAGGAAGTTTTCGTTTCAATCACGATAACGCAATTACAAAAATAAAAAAATACCATTTTCCAGCTGAATAATAAGAGACTAGAACAAATATTGAAAAGAAAGATTGTTCATCTTGAAAAGGCCTTCCAGTTTTATTTGAACTATTCTCCAACACGACGTATATTTTCTGTTTTTATCGTGATAACGTTTTTTAAACAATGAAAAATCCAATTTGCTAGCCAAACTATGCGAGATGTAAATATCGGTGGTGAGTATTGTAATGGGAATGTGTAAGGCAAATAGAGCCTTAGAAAATTAATCTTTCTTTTCAGAAATCAATCTTCTTGCATGAATATTTATCTTCATGGTTAATAATTGGAGTGCTCCATTTAAATATTTATCATTTTAGTTGGAAATTCATCTTCTTGGTTGGAAGTTTAGCTGTTCCAGTTGAAGGTTCATTCATATTGTTATTTGAGAATTCACCTTTTCGTTTGAAAAATGAACTACCTTGTTGCTAATCCGTTTATTTCGTTATTATAAAATGATTTTTTTTTCAATTGTAATTTCAACTGTTCCAGTTTTCGTGAAAAAATTATTTTTGTTGTTGTAAAATTCTATTTTTTTCTTCCAAAAGTAGTCTATTTTGCAATGTTTGATCTGTTATGCCAAATGGTGTTTAGAATTAACGTAATGAAATAGAATAAATGTTTGCGTTTTGTGACAAATTTTATTTTTAGTTGACCGGAAAAATTGAAAAACTTTACCGGAAAACGATCGGAATTTTAAAACCACCCGTCCAATCGCCACTCCGATAATAATCAAATTATGTAATAATTATCACGGATCTAGAATATAGATTTACATATTTTTAATTGCTATATTCTTTTTTGTTACAGGTGAGTTTCTCTGTCTATTTTCAACTTATCCAAACTTTCGGTAAGGAGTGTATGTATATACCAATTTTTGATTTTAGAATGAAATAATATTATACTTTTCAACTATATGTATATCTTTTTATTGCACATATAATTTTCTTGAATAAACTACGTTTTTTCTAAATTTGACCGACATTTAATAGTAAAGAAATGTGAAGAGTCGATTTCATCCGAAAAAAACCCTACTCTCGAATTTTGAAGTTAATTTTATGTTTAATTTATCGTCCTGCAAGAATAAATCCTGTTGTTTTAATTAACATTATTTGCGTCCAGCGGAAATTTTTTTTGGTATTGTAAAATAAACTATTTTGTCAATACGTCGTTTTTCTTCTAATTGAATATTTCGATCGAAAATTTGGTCTGTCATCGTAGAAAATTAATTTTTTTGTTTCTACTTCGAGAAATGACATTGAAATGAGGTGTTTTTTACATTCAAAGAGATGAATCTCAACTCAATAGTTTAACTTGTAACCTGCAAGCATCAATTTTTAACCAAATAATAGGATTTTATATGTTTTCGAATAAAAAATGTCACAAAAAATCACAAGAATTATAATTTTCCTACAAAAATTGGAACAATCAAACTTTCAATTAAAAAAATAAATTTACGATAACAAAATAAAACGGATTTCAAAAGAAAATTTCATTTTTCAAACCAAGAAAATGAATCTCCAACTAAAATTATAAATATTTAACTGAAGCACTTCAATTCTCAACCCTAAAGCCAAATTTCCCAAGTAGAAGAATGATTTTTGAATAGAAAGATTAATTTTCTACCAAAATATACAATGTTTCAACCAAATATATGAATTTCGAAATGAAAGAAAGAAATTATAAATGTTCAACTGTAGTAGTTGAATTTTGAACCAGAAAGATTTCGTGGATGAAGATCATGTTTTACCAAAAAATCGATTTTACAACAAAATATATGAATTTTTAACAAAATGATTGAATTTTCAATTTAAGAAGACAAATTTTCTTCCGAATTGTTGAATTTTGGACAAGAAAAGATCAATTTTCCACTAAATATGAAGCAGTTGAATTTTTAGTTGAAAATAATTTTTCAACGATAAACTGATGAATTTCCAGGTAAAATGATGAATCTTCAACAAAAAAATTTGATTTCCAACAAAAGAATGTGAATTCCAACTAATTATTTGAAACTTTAATCAAAACAGGATAAATTCGCAAGAATAATGTAAACAAGTTTTCTACTACAATTCGGAAATAATCATTCTTCAAAATACTACGTCTACTCTAAAAACTGCTTGAAGTGATTTCTTCAATAAAAATCAAGAAGATGGGAGTTCCAGATGACGAATTTTTAATTGGAAGTGCGAACTTCTTATATCCAGCCCTAAACTAAAAACTATAATTATTTTCTAAAATTCCTTGTTTCAAGTTAGATAAATGAGGACAAAGCAAATAAAAAGTGATTTTAATACATTTTTTTGAGAAAAATTTTGAAAATAATTATTTCTGTATGTTTGTCCTGGTCATTACCCGGTTTAATCCCGTTCAATAAAATTTCCTGTCATTAAAATTCCTGGCCATTCCCCGGGCTTATTTTTGGTTTCTTCCCGATTATTCAAATTCCTGGTCATTCCCCGCGATTTCCCGGTATCTTACCAATCCGTTAAATTTCCTGCTATTCCCTAGGCTTTCCTCGTCATTTTTCGGTCAATAAAATTCCTGTTCATTGAAATTCCTGGTCTTTTCCCGGATTTTTTTAGTCATTCCTCGGTTTCTTTCCAGTCAGTGAAATTTCCGGTCATTTCCCAGTTTCTTCCTGGTCAATAAACTTTCCTGTTATTAAAATTCCTGGACATTCCCCGGGCTTATTATTGATTTCTTCCCGATCATTCAAATTACCGGTCATTCCCCGGGCTTTCCCGGTATCTTACCAATCCGTTAAATTTCCTGCTATTCCCTAGGCTTTCCTCGTCATTTCTCGGTCAATAAAATTCCCGTTCATTGAAATGCCTGGTCTTTTCCCGGATTTTTTTAGTCATTCCTCGGTTTCTTTCTAGTCAGTGAAATTTCCGGTCATTTCCCAGTTTCTTCCTGGTCAATAAAATTTACTGTTATTAAAATTCATGGTCATTTCCCGGTTTCTTCCTAGTCAGTAAAATTTCCGGTCATTTCCCAGGTTTTTTCAGTCATTCCCCGGTTTCTTCCCAGTCAATGAAATTTACTGTAATTAGAATTCCTGGACATTTTCAGGGGTTTCCTGGCCATTTCCCGGTTTCTTACCAGTCAGTAAAATTTCCTGCCAATTCCTGTTCATTTCCTAGCCACTAAAATTTCCGTTTGTTCCTGGTCAAGAAAATTTACTGTCATTAAAATCGCTGATCATTTCCCGGTTTCTTCCTAGTCAGTAAAATTTCCGGTCATTTCCTGGGCTTTCCTGGTTTCTTCCCGGTCAATGAAATTTACGATCATTATAATTCCTTGTCATTTTCGGGGTTTTCTCGGTCATTTCCCGGTTTCTTCTCTGTCAGGAAAATTTCCGGTAATTTCCTGGGCTTGAATGGTTTCTTCCTGGTCAATGAAATTTATGGTAATTATAATTCCTTGTCATTTCCGGGGTTTTCTCCGTCATTTCCCGGTTTCTTCTCTATGAGTAAAATTTCCGGCCGTTTCCTAGTCATTTCCAGGTCAACGAAATTCCCGGTAATTAAAATTCCTTGTCATTTCCTTGGCTTTCTCCGGTTTCTCCTCAGTCAGTAAAATTTCCGGACACTTCCCAGGCTTTCTCGGTCATTTACCGGCCAATGAAATTTACTGTCATTAACATTTCTGGTCATTTCTCGGGTTTTCTGGTAATTTTCCGGTTCATCCCTAGTCAGGGAATTTCCCCGGGATTTCTCGGTTTCTTCACGGTTAATGAAATTTGCTATCATTTTGGTTCCTGGTGATTTCAAGGGCTTTCCCGTTCATTTTCCGGTTTTGTCCTGGTCATTAAAATTTGCTGCCATTTCCCGGCTCGTTTCCCGGGCTTTCCCCAGTTTCTTCCTAGTTAGTAAAATTTCCTGCCATTTCCCGGTCATTTTCCCGTCAATAAAACTTACGCTCATTGAAATTTCTGGTCATTTCCCGGGCTTTCCCAATTTCTTCACAGTCCCTGAAATTGACTGTCATTAGAATTCCTGGACATTTTCAGGGCTTTCCCGGTCATTCCCCGGTTTCCGCCCAGTCAGTAAAATTTCCTGCCATTTTCCAGGCTTTCCTGGTCAATAAAATATCCGGTTATTGACATTCCTGGGCATTT
Source organism: Neuroterus valhalla (assembly GCA_011762715.2). Classification (NCBI taxonomy): domain Eukaryota; kingdom Metazoa; phylum Arthropoda; class Insecta; order Hymenoptera; family Cynipidae; genus Neuroterus; species Neuroterus valhalla. Next base: position 8,335 of record WSXT02200873.1, on the reverse strand, counting down.
CCTGGGCTTTCTCCGGTTTCTTACCAATTAGTAAAATTTCCTGTCATTTCCCTGTCAATAAAATTTACGCCCATTGAAAGCTCTGGTCATTTTCCGGTTTCTTCCCAGTCAGTAAAGTTTCCGGTCATTTCCCGGGCTTTCCTGGTTTCTTTTCGGTCAACAAAATTTACTGTTATTCAAATTCCTTTTCATTTCCGGTTTTCCCGGTCATTTCCCGGATTCTTCCTGGTCAGTGAAATTTCCGGTAATTTCCTGGTCTTTCCCGGTTTCTTCCGATCAATGAAACTTAAGGTCATTAGAGTTCCTGGCCATAACCCAGGCTTTACCGGTCACTTCCAGGCTAATAAAATCTCCATTCAATAAAATTTCTGTTCAATAAAATTCTTGGTCATCCCCCGGGCTTTCCCTGGCTTCTTTCCAATCAGTCAAATTTCCTTCCATTTCCCGGTCAATAAAATTTCTGGTCATTTTCCGGTTTCTTCCTAGCCTGTAAAATTTCCGGTTATCCTCTGGTTTCTTTCCAGTCAGTAAAATTTCCAGTCAGTAAAATTTCCAGTTATTGTCCGATTACAAAAATTCCCGGTCATTTCCCGGGCTTTTCCGGTCTTCCCTCGTTTCCCAGTCAAGTCGCCAACCTGGAAACTGACAATTCTGCGGGTACAAATCGTTCGAATGCGTCCCTGACCTCTGGATCGACGGTAGTGGGAAGCGGCGGCACATTGGACGACACCACTCGCGCTACCCGGCTTTGAGAACGCGCCAGTCGGACTTGAATCCTCGTCTGTGTCGGCGCGCTTTTTGTCAGTTCAGCTCTCGTGCTCCTATCCAAACACGCGGCCGGATCAAAGTTGTTCCATTCTCATCCCCCAAATACCTCGACATCCAAAACCACCCCACTTGAATTATAAAAGAAAAAAAAAACGGAAAATCTCACACAGAGATTTTCCTCAAGAGCACCGACATACACCAAGGTACTTATTGTGCCATACCAAAGCTAGCTAGTCGATACCTCGATACTTGGTTCCAATATGTGCGATGAAAGAAGAGCCGTATCGTTTACAGCGATTTAAATCGGAAATTACGGAGCGGTTTATCCTTGAATAAACCTCGTATATCGCTTGCGCAGTTAACGTGATATAAAGTGCCAATGGAGTATTGCAATTTAAGGGAATTCGTTTCAACAAAAAGAAGTGACAAAATGCATTTTTAGTGTGATGATTTCGGGATAAGATTTGGATCCACTAGTTATAGTTGCTACTGACACAGAAAACAAGGGATAGTTATCTGTACCATTTTGGATAACAACTTTTATCACAGTTTACCGCATGTGGGTAATTACCCTGACACCTGGGTATTTTCCCGTTTTACCCACACGTGTAACGTTTGACAGTTCTCACAATACGGCGCAACCGTCTTTATGGAGTCGCATTTATCCGATTCAGCTGTTTTACTAACCGTCAGCTAACTACGCTTCAGCGATCAAACCTGGTGTCTTCCAATTCTCAAGACGATTGTGATTGCTTGTATGAGAAGAAAAGACAGTTTATGCCCTAGCAACGATAATCTTGGGGTCATAGCTGGCACAAACAGCATCAGAAATTTTTAAAACGTCCTAAGACCAAATAACATTCCAAAAACATGCAGTGATCTATATACGTCTTGAAAACGTTGCAACATAAGACGTTTTTGGAACGTTATTCGGCCTGACTTGGGATGTTTTTTAAAACGGCTTTTGATCTATACGTCCAACAAACGTTCTATTTGCGTCCTTAAATGTTCTGTCCTAAATGTTCTGCCTACTAAGGCTTTAGCCTTAGCCATGCCAATAAAAGCTATCTGCACCAAAATGTACCCTTGCTTTCTTCTGTGGAATCAAGACCAGTTTTTCTTGATGTGTCTTCCATGTGGTTCAGTACAAAACAAATTCTTCTGGGAATGCAAGTACACCGTTATTGCACCCAACTGCTCAATTGTATTACCGGTAATTCAATACAGAGGTTATGTAGTCTTGTTGGTAGCGCCCCTGATAGTTGAAAGTTACGCACAATCAGATGCGATCGATGTTGAGATTGATCATGGTATTACGTCGTTATTCCAAGTGATAGCCATTTTTCTTTTTGCACGTGGAGGATTATATAGTTCTTGTGGAGAAGGGTTCATGTAAGTAGTAGATGTACAGTAGTATTTAGATCATTATCAAGAGCAAGTGCGCAATTGCACTCTGGAACAACAGTATTTGCAAGTTAACTGTACAAGAGAGATACATATAGAACAGTACTTGATCTAGTGCTTCAATTGCTGATTGCTTTATTTCTAAGTGTATAGTAAAACTTTAGCAGAGCCTTATTTGAAAGTAAAAAGATGTTACTTGATAAACCTAAAGTGATGAATCTTATTTATCAAAGAACATGCATGAAGGGACTTTGAAAGGTTTCGAGAACTAAGAACGATAGGGTGTTCTCTTGAATTTTTGAAGTGTTGCTACATCAAACATTGCTGTTGGAGACATGAAAAGAAACTATCAATACTTTCTCTATCTCTAGTTGTCAAAAAAATTCGATTCGTTGAAATTAAATATCGATGAACAACACTTATTCCAGATATAGAACCTTATGGTTTTGGTATGACGGAATGCTTCCTTACTCCACAGGTGCTTTTGATAAGATCACTTCATTTTCTGAAAAGTGGTTCCTCTGAGTAGTATCAATACATCATATCAGTGCCAACACCAATTGCATAACTTTATAAAGTACAACAAAATTGCAGATTTTAGATAGAAGAACAATGTATACAATCTGGGAAGCATGTGTAACACTACTCGTATCAGATCATGATGATTAGGATACAACAGATGATGATATCACATCTCAAATAAATCACTGCTGATAAGACATGTGAACACGTTGAATCAAACTGCCAGAAAAACATTTAACAACTGTATTAACATGTGCTAGACATTGCACTATTGTAACAACATTTTGCAATCTTTTGACTCTTTTCTTTCTTCTCTCATCTGTATGTTAGATTTAGACTTTACTGAATCAACCATCGACATGCTGTTGTATAATTCGAGTATCATTGAAAAGTTAAAAGATGGTACTCGATAAACATAAAGTGATAAATCTTATTTATCAAAGAACATGCATGATGGGACATAGAAAGGTTTCCAGAACTAAGAACTATAGGGTTTTATCATGAGTTTTTGAAGTGTTGCTACATCAAACTTCGCTGTTTGAGACATGAAAAGAAACTATCAATAATTTCTATATCTCTAGTTGTCCAAAAAATTCGATTCGTCGAAATTAAATATCGATGAACAACACTAATTCCAGATATAGAACCTTATGGTTTTCGTATGACGGAATGCTTCCTTACTCTACAGGTGCTTTTGATAAGATCACTTCATTTTCTGAAAAGTGGTTTCTCTGAGTAGTATCAAAAGTATAAAAAAACTGCAGATTTTAGATAAAAGAACAATGTATACAAACTGGGATGCATGTGTAACACTACTCGTAATAGATCATGATGATTAGGATACAACAGATGATGATATCACATCTCAAATAAATCACTGCTGATAAGACATGTAAACAGGTTGAATTGAACTGACAGAAAACCTTTAACAACTGCATTAACATGTGGGCATTGCACTATGTTCTAACAACATCATTTAAAAGTTGGAAGATTGTACTTAATGAACAATCAAAACTAAGAATCTCATAACATTATCAAAGACAATGCATGATGTTGTATAATTCGGAAAAAACCGGGAAGTCAATTCAAAAACCGGAAAATTTCTTGACTACTCACTCAGTTTGTGTCTGCGCAATACATGAAAATGTTAAATTATTAATGGACGGAGCCAATTTAAAATTAATTACTGATGATTCGACGCGACCGGGAAAAAACCGGGAAATCACTTGACTTAACTTAGACAATCCAGAAATTTACCGTAAAAATACGAGAAATGACCGCTTTCTCTTTATAAATTTAAAAAGATCTCATGATTTGATTTGAAGAATGCAACGTACCTTTAGTCTGATTCTGACAATTTTCAAATATATCTATGCCAGGGGTGTCCAACGCAATGCTGACGCGCTTCTCCTTTCATCCCCTTTTCCAAGCGCTTCTTCGAGAATTCTCTTCTTGTTTTCCCTTTCCTCATCGCGCTGACCGCATGAATGCATTCGAGGTGGTAAGAGAGGGGATTGACGGGAGACAGTTATTTACACCGTTGCTCACGCGCTGGACACCTCTGATCTATGCTTTACGATGCTCTGCAAAAATTTTTTTAGCTGACTTGAGTTTGATAATCTGATTGATGATAGCCCAAACATACAGAAAGAATTATTTTTCCAATTGAAAAAAAAAATCATTTTTCACGTTTGATCTGCTTTTCCCGCATTCATCTGATTTGGAACAGGTAATGTCAGAAAATAATTATAGATTTTATTTTAGGGCAGGAAGTTTCAGTAAAGACCTATAATTTCACTTGGAACAGGGAATTTTTTACATGGAACGGAAACTTTCCAAAAGAATTTTTTTTTCTAATTTGGAAGAGAGGAAATTGAGAAAATCGCTCTTTCAATTTAAAATTCGGGCAACTTTGAGAGTCTCCTCTGCTTAATTTCAAATGAAGAAAGTATTTCAAGCATTTTTTAGAGTAGAGGGACTATTTCGAATGAGAAATATTTCTAAATTATAATAGAAAAGTTGTTTACATTCTTCATTGCAAATTCATCCTTTTTCAGTTTTTAAATCAACTATTCGGTTGAAATGTAAACTCTTTGTTGCACCTGTTTTTAATGAAGATTCAAGTATTTAGTTGAACATTGATTTTTGAATTTAAAAATTGAACTATTTCTTTGAGAATTTATTTCCTTTGCTGGAAATTCACCTCTTTCGTAGAAAATTAATCTCTATGCTTGCAAATTCACCTTTTTCGCATAAAATACATTTATTCCAGTTGAAGATTTATCATTTCACCTAAGAACTCATCAGTTTGGTAAAAATTAATTTCTCTAACTGGAAAATGATCTTTTCTAGTTCAAAATTCAACTATTGAGATAAAAATTCGTTCTTATGGATTGAAAATTCAATAAGTCTGTTGAAAATTTACGTATTTTGATGAAAAATTGATTTTTGGTATAAAATTTTCTTTTTCTTCGAAAGTTACTTCTCTCATTTGAATCAAAAATTCAATCATTTAGTTGAAAATTCATATATTTTGTTCTAAAAAATGGATTTTTTGGTATGAAATTATCTTTTTCTCCGTAGGTTACTTTTCTTGTTTAGAAATTCTATTTCACGGGTAACAAATCAAGTTAAATTTTTGGATATTTTTCATATCAGTCGAAAATTCATCTGGTTGAATACTCTTATGTTTTGTTTAAAATTAATTTTTATGACAAAAATTTTACTTTTCTATATTGGATTGAGAACGATTATCTCTATAATTCAAAATCCAACCATTTTGTTGAGAAAATGTATTTTTCAGTTTAAAATTAATTTTTGGGCAAAATCTCAACTATTCTAGTGGAGGGTTCATCATCTCAGGTAGAAACTCTTCTTTCTGGTTTAGAACACAACTACTATAGTTAAACATTTACAATTTTATTTGAAGATTCATCATTTTGCTTCAAAATCGATTTGTTTGAGAGTTGGTTTTTTTCTGTTGCAAGCTAATTTTTTTTGTTAGTTGTAATTTTTTTCAACTCAAAATTCAACTTATTCCAATTGGAATTTTCATAGTTTCAGTTACAAATACGATTGTTGGGTTGAATTCCAAATTTAGGTATTCAAATAATGGTTCACAATAATTGATCTTTTTTACCAAAAATTATTACATCTGTTTGAAAATTCAACTCTTCCAGTTGATGATCCTTTGTTTCAATAAAAAACTCTTATGTTTGCTATAAAAGTGGGTTTTCAAACTAAAAATGTGACAGTTCCATTTTCGGTTAAAAACAATCATTTTTTCAGTTAAAAATTGCTTTGGATGATTTGGATGAAAATGTGTCTTTATGGATTGAATAATTAGTTCGCTGAAAATTCATATATTTTGTTGAAGAATTGATTTTTGGTATAAAATGATATTTTTCTCCGAAAGTTGGTTGTCTTTTTTGAACTGAAAATTCAATGATTTCGCTGAAAATTCAGATATTTTGGTCAAAAAATGGACTTTTTGGTATGAAATTAATTCTTTCTTCGAAAGTTACTTTTCTTGTTCGAAAATTCTTTTTTGCGGTTAACAACCCAACTTAAACAGTTGAATATTTTTCATGCCAGTCGAAAATTCATCTGCTTGAAAACTCTTATGTTTGGTTTAGAATTGATTTTCAAGCCGAAAATTGTACTGTTCTAATGATTATCTCTTTAGTTCAAAATTCAACCATTTTGTTGAATATTCGTATTCTTTGGTTGAAAATTAATTTTTTGTCAAAATTTCAACTTTTATAGTGGAAAGGTCATCATTCCAGGTAAAAAACTCGTATTTCTGGCTTAAATTCCAATCGCTACAGTTAAACATTTACAATTTTATTTGAAGATTCATCATTTTCCCCAAAAATCGATTTGTTCTAAAGTTAGTTTTTTCTCATACAAGCTGATGCTTTTTTGTTGCAAGTAATTTTTTTCAACTGAAAATTTAACTTATTCCAATCGAAAATTCCAAACTAAAAATTCATTTGTTTGGTTAAATTCAAAATTTGAGTATTAAAATTTTGGTTGACAATAATTTATCTTTTTTACTAAAAATGATTACATCTGTTTTAAAAAATAACTCTTTCGGTTGATGATTCTTTGTTTCAGTAGAAAATTCTTATGTTTGGTTTGAAATATGGGGGTTTCAAAATAAAAATGTTACTGTTACATTTCCAGTTTAAATGATTTTTTTCAGCTCAAAATTCAACTTTTTATTTAAACATTGTATTTTTTGGTAGAAAATTAATCTTTTTATTTGACAATAATTCTCCTTGTTTGAATATTCACCTTCATGGTTGAAAATTGGAGTGCTCTAGTTAAATATTTATCATTTTAGTTGATAATTCATATTCTTAGTTTGCATCCCGAAATATGAGCCATTGGGTTGGAAATCCATTTTTTTATCGCAGATAGATTTTCCCAATTGTAAGCTCAACTGTTCCATCCCTTATAAAAAAATAGTGTTCTTTTCGTGGCAAATTTGAGTATTTTTTTCGAAATTAATTTATTTTGAAATTCTTGATCTGTTTTGTTAAATGATGTTCAGAATTAATGTCACGAATTGGAACAAATGTTTGCGTTTTGCGGCAAATGTGAATATGTTACTTTTAATTGACCGGGAAAATTGAAAAACTTGACTGGGAAACGACCGGGAATTTGAAATTGTGTGCCAAATCGCCACCCTGGCTTCTATAGAACTTAATTAATTTCCTAATTTTAGATTAAATCACTCATTTGAGTACATTGTATGAAATCTTCATTGCAGGTATAACGTTATACTTAGATCATGATAATGCGGATACATCGAATCTGATTTTCACGTTTCTCATAAAACACTGACCTTTTAACACTTCAATAAAACTGATTACACAATTCAACAATCGCATTAACATATGATACGCATTGCACTGCATTTTAACAATATTTTGGAATCATTTCTCTCTTTCTATCCCGCTTTCATCTTCATCTTAGATTTGAGTTGAATAATTTAAGGAGAGCACTCTCAATTCCTTGGAATGAAAATTCATTCTCTTAGAATGAAAGTTCATTCCAAGTAACGACTAAAAAATGTTCATTCTCTTGAAATGAAACAATTCATTCCAAGCTAGGAATGAAACTGTCTCAGTCCTACGTTGGAATGAATTCTCATTCCAACTGGAATGAACAGAGCAAGCGGCCAAATCATCAACATAACCTCTTTTTTGTGTGTGTTTTTTAGAAAACAGCTAAAATCGCAGGAAGACTCGAAAATTATGGAAGATAATGAATAATTCAAAAAAAGTAATAATTTGATTTTAGTGTCTTTTACACATGACTATAGTTCAAATATATTATGGTCTAAGGTGGCCAAACACTATTAATAGAGCCTATTCAAAAGATTAATGAAAAACCTGTTGTACGAGTGGTATTTTGAAGTTTTTCGAAACTAACAGTGCCTAACCGAAGGCTCCGAAGAAGCTCTAGCATTGTCTGGAAAAGTGAGGTTATCAGTTCGGTTTATAGCATACACACGGTGTAACATCTCCGTGCACACTAGGTATATATATATATATATATATATATATATTATGGTCGAATTATATCATGAAATGTGTAAAGGTTAAGTCACTAACCTGCACAGGGGGTACGAGTG
>WSXT02200862.1:0-18752 GCA_011762715.2 Neuroterus valhalla | reverse complement strand
TTACCGAACGAGTCGAAGGTCGAGTGTGCCGAAGGCGCACGAGACCGAAGACGAGTTCGGTAAACATCGCGCTCAACGAAAAACGCATCTGTCTATCCCTAGGTGCATAATATACTATTCTAAGAATATTAGAATTAAAAAATGTAATTTCAAATCAAAAACATTCAAATATGAACAAGGAAGATTGTCATCCTAAACTAAAAAAGGTGGTCATTCCCTGCTCGAAAAACCAGCTCCCCTCCGATCACTAAAGTTAAGCTGCGTTGGGCGCCGTTGGCATGTTGACAGGAGACTGATGTTCAGCTATTCCTTTCCATCTCTTCCTTTTACTCTTTTCAGAAAAAGAATAATCTGAATGGTTTTGTTCCACTGTAAAGCAATCTGCAATATCTTCTTTTAGATTTTTATTTATTTATTTATCATTTTTCTTTGTTAATGAAGCACCAACACCAACTTGCTGAGTTGGGTCGGAAGCAGTTGGAGCAGGCGATGCAGCAACTGCAGGAACAGTTGCAGCTGAATCTCATTCAGCAGACGCATTTACTGCAAACTGCAGACAAAAAGAAGGCATCCGCTCCTCTTCAACAACTTGCTCTTCAACAACAACAACTTATCCAACAGCTGCAAATCACGCAGAGGCAGTACCTTCTTCAACAAGGCTTGGGCCTTCAAGGCCACAATCATTCTTCGGGTCCGTAGTCCATTTTTATCTCTTTTATCCCACAAAACATGACATTGGGAATGAGAAGACTCTTGATAATATCAGCATGTAGACCGGAAAAGTTCCTTATCAAAATTCCTACCTCACCGACGTCGAGAACGTTTAACAGATAATTTGGTTTATGTCCGTGCTGAGTTGAGGTGTTAGCCGTACTTACTTAGCACTGATATGAACCACTTCAGCTCTAGAATGTTCTTGAATTTGGTAAGGTAGAAATCATGATATAGAACTTCCCCTGTGATACTCAATTCTATTTTAAGTCATGCTTAGAGGTCCAGATGAGAGTATAATTGAATTTCAAGTATCAAAAGAATCATTTCGAGGGGAAGAAGAAATTTTTGAAACACTATGCTAGAAACTCTTCTTTAAGTTTGATTTTCTTTGGGGACAATTTAAATTAAAGGTTTTGATTTTTTAAGAATGCTCAGATGATATTCAATTGCTTGTAAAATTTCTCCTCTTAATTTTATCAATCGATGAAATATTTTCCTGTATTTTGGAACCAATACCTGGACTTCTCTTGAATTATTATTATTATTATTTCACTTTTTATTGATTTGAATTGAAATGGAATTGGTCTCTCACCCTTTATCAGAGCAACACATTTGAATATTCTCATCTAAATTTTTAATTGTAGTAATTCTGATCAGTTTTAATAAATTTGTACCAATCCATTTGTCCAATAGATTTTCAGAAATCATTTCACGTCCCTGAGACTATATAAATATATTTTGAATCAAATTGTCTGTTAAAAAAGGAAACTCTTCCAAACCCCCTGGGATTTGAGCCCTGGACTTTTGTTTGCCGGACAACTGCCTGTGCTTGAAGCCCATAAGAGTAATGAGTAGTTCCTTTTTCACAGAAAATTGTATTTAATGTCTTATTAAAAAATTTCTATCTTGTCATTTAAACATGAAAATAATTCTGAAATTCAATTAGTCAAATCGTGGATACCAATTGTTTTGTTCAACGAGTAAGACAGCGTAAGCGTTTCTGTGAGAAAAGGTTGCGAGGACCCCTTCGTAGCTCAGTTTGATAGAGCAGTCATCCGGTGAACGGACGGTCCTGGGTTCGAATCCCAGTGGAGTTACAAGGCGCTTCTTTTTTCACAGAAAACTTTATCAATAACATTTAATTACTTTTTCAAAATGAATGATAAAAATTACATAGTTTATACCGAGTTTCGCGGGAAATTCTCCTTTACAGTACTACAACCAAGTAGCAAAGAAGAATCATCACGAGGTATGGAGGCATGTGTGGCAAAAGCCCTAAGGTGAGTTGATGTTGGAGGCATCCTTTGGTTCAAACACGAACAACCCTCAACCTTTTGCACCTCTCTGAGTTGATCCACTCACCCTTCTTCACTTCCTCTCATAACCTGGGCAAAATTTTCCACGTAGAAATATTTCGGTGCGGTCTATGTCTTTTCAAAAAAGAACTTTCCTTTCGACACATCAAAGATTAGAAGCTGGCTGATGGGGGAGGAAAGAGTAAATGCACTGGTTAATTCAAACTCGGAAATTCACGTGTGAAACAAACTTGCCCATCACCTCCTTTCTCCTACCTCTCTGCTTTTTTTATTATCTCTCAGGCACTCCAGTAAACTAACAATTTTTCTAAAAAACTTCGAAAATAGACTCTCGGTCCCGTACGCCTCCTCGTCAACACGAACCTTACTTTGGGTTTCTTCCACGCATGTTTGCTTCACACGTGACGGTTTCGAAGGGCTGAGGTTCATCACCACCCCTTCCAAACTGTATATTTTAGATACATTTTTCCCACACTCTTTCTACACCAGAAGAAATTTTTATTTGTAAATTTTTTTCTTATTCAACTTAAATCTCACTTTTCGCGAAATAGGGGAGACCTGCCTAGAGTGGATAATGCTACCCAGAGTGGATAATCATTAATTTGAAAGGCAAATGTACATAAAATTATTTTTCATTCTATTGAATACCTAGTATGCTCAAACTATTTTTAACATGCATTATTTCACGTGTATTAGAATTTATAAACAATCATTATCCACTCGAGGGAGGCTCCTTCGACATTTTTCTGAATAAAACTTCTCTGGCTGTAGTTAGGTGTGTAATTTTTAATCTGCTCTTATTTAGAGACTCTCATTGGTAGAAGGTAATATTTAAAAGATAATTATTGTAGAAGAAAGAGGAAATTATATAAAAAATGTTATTGAACGAGAGTAATTTCAATACTGTCAACAGGCATGCAACCAACAGATGGAATGCCAACGTGGAAAACAGAGTCGACTGATGGTACGGAATTACACCAGAATTCTGGAATCTCGAAATCCAGTTCTGGCTTGAATGGTAAAGAGTATTCTTTAAATCATTTTTTCCAGAGGAAATTCTCAGGGAAAGCCAAATTCTTAACACATATTCTTGACCCTTTAATAATAAAAATAATAATAATACTTCAACGTTTTCGAAAAAGGAAGCCCTAATGTCACTATTTCTTCACTTTTCTCCTAAAAATATTTCCAAACTTCTTTGCTGCACTTGAGGCTCAAATTCAAACTCTTCATAAATTTTTATCATTGGCCTCGAATTGTACGAAATCTTCAACTATTGAAGATAAATGCTCTGAGATTCTAGCATTCTGATTCTCAACACTTAGTGGTTGAATATTTGAAGTTTCAGAATTGGAAAATTTAAAATTCGATTACTTAAAAATTAATCAAATTCATTTTTCAATGGTATCGTTTCAAAGTATAATTTTTAATGAAAGCATTTTTCCTGAACATATCTAAAAAAAATATCGTTTAAAAATAAATGATCTTGAATTATAGAGTTTCTGAGATTAGGAATTTAGTTAAATGACAATCAAGATTTAAAAATATTAAGTAAGGAGCGTGAAAAATTAAAGGAACAAACAATTTTCAAATAAATAAGTTCCAAATTTACAAACTTTGAAATCTAAGGAGCTTTAAGAATAAACATTGCTTAACAAAAGTATCGAATCTTTATAGACATTAGAATTTTGAAATTTTCAATTGTTCTGTTTGAAAAATAGTTCAAATAAGGAATCCTTGCCCAATTAATAAGAATTTGAATACGAAACATTGGAGTGTAGGAAAGAATGGAGGTTGAATTAGAAAAAAACCGAAAATAAAAATTTTAAGTATGCAAATTATTAAACTAGCAACAAATAACTGGAACAGAAAAATTATTTGAAACCAAAAAATATGCAAATTGAAAAAACTTTCAAATGAACGAGATTTTCAAATTTAGGAAATCAAACTTCAAACATGCATTCCAACTATAAATCTGCGAAATTTGTGGAATTTTCGAAAAAGAGAATATTCAGAGGAGAAAATCCCCTTAGTTATAAACTTTTCGACCATTTGAATTTTTGGGAATTGAGACTGTTTTTCTTTCACTTTTGGACCCAAAAAGATGGAATCTTGACAAAAAATCAAAAAATAATGATTGCCAATCAAGAAAAATCAATTTTTAGCCAAATAGATGAATTTTCTGTAAAAAAAAACTAACCTTAAAATTGCATTTACAACCAGACAGTTCAATTTCTAAGCCAAGTAGACGATCTTTCATCGAGAAAATTAATTTTAAACCAGGAATGATGAATTTTCAACCCAACCGTTAAGTTTTCGAAGAATTAGGTTAAATTTTCGAACTAAGAAGTCGAGTTTTTCAGAAGATCTAAATTTTGAAGATAAAAATACCAATTTTCTATATTATAGTTAAATTTTGAGCCTAGAAAGAGACATTTTTAACTAAAGGCTCGAATTCAAAAAAAAAGAAAAAAATTCAACTGAAGGCCTGGATCTGAACCAAATAGTTGAACCTTCAAGCAAAAGAAAAGTTAAGTTTCCAAGATGAAAGTCAACTGTTCGATAAAACGTTCAAGTTCATTGTTCGAAAAATCAACCCTTTTGGCGGGGATTCGTCCGTTTGGGTTTTAAAATTGATTTAAAAACACTACTGTTTGGTTAAAACTTCAACTATTTGGTTGAAAATTCATCTTTTGGAACTCTAAAGTCAATAAAAAGGAGTCTCAAAGAGTCAAAAGTCATGATTTTATATCCTTTTTTCGAATATAATAACAATAAGCGATGTATGAGAATTTTTGGATTACTATGAAGCTTCTAGTGGATAATTATAGATTCAAATTTTTAATTTCTGAAACCCCTCTTCTTCATAAAAAAATTGTTACTTATTTCTAAAATGAGTCCCAGCCCTCTTTCTTTTTGGCGGGACCGTGGTACACATTGAATATTTCAAATTTTCGATAAAAGGGATTATGTGAATCTACTCCAATAATTCCGTTACAAGAAATTCAAACAAATGTATTGTTGAAAAGAATGTAACAGTGGATAAATATTATTCTTTTTTTGAAAAATGCACATTATCCAGTGTGTAGGGGAAAACTTCCTACAGTGGATAGCCGCATGCAGTGGATATTTGTAAATAAAAGAAGACTGCCAGCACTGCCACTGTAGTTTAACTGTAGGGCGAACTGACCAACAGTGGACAAAATTTGAACAACTCTGAATAATTTAAAAAACGTTCCACTGGCTCATAAAGTCACTTCTAATGAAATCTTATCACATAGCTGAATATATCAACTTCATTTATGCCATAAGAGTCCCTCAGTTTGTATTGTACTTCATGTTTACTGCAATTTACAAATTTTTGCTATCCACTGTAGGAAGTTTCCCCCCACCGGTATCCAATATGTACGATTCTCCTCTACTCAGATTGTTCTTACGAGCGCAACTTAAACCTCGATTAGTGTACCTTTGTAATTGTCTATTTCGAATACAACTCTTCCACTGTGGACTGCCACAGGACTGCTACATTCGACAGTTTCGAGTCGGCGGTCAGAAGTTAATGGAACAACTCCCTTGGACGAAAAGCCCATCGATGTTTCGTGCAATGACAAAACTCACCCTCTCTATGGCCATGGGGTATGTAAGTGGCCTGGCTGTGAAGCAATTTGTGATGACTATCAATCATTCCTCAAGTAAGTTTTTTTCATTCATCACCAAAATAGTGTACATTTTTACAGCAATAATAAGTATCTCGGATAAATTGATCAAGGCCAGTGTATTTACTCTATCCTCAGCCATTTGGCCTTTTTGAAGAACCAGCAAAGGTTGAGATGAGGAGTTGAGGGAAGCAAGGGGAAAGGAAAATAGGGGAAGAGGGAAAAAGAACAAAGGGGGGAAGGAGAAAGAGCTGGAAGGGGAGCTTGGAAAAATTGTTCACGTCATCGTATCTCATTGACATCCGGTACCTTCGTCTTTCGTCTTTTCTACCCCAACTCCCAGTTTCCCTCTTACAATCCCTAGTAATCACGTAGCCCGTCACCATGAACTCCCTCAAACAAGCCGTTACTTTAAAAAAACGCTAATTACCTTTGTCTCATTAATATTCACGACATTCGACCGCATCGTTATGCCTCTCGGTCTAATCCCACCACCTCTCCCGCCCCTGAACTTCTTCCCGCATCTTCGGTCTTAACCTCCCCCAACCATTCCTTCGCGTCTGCTCCAACACACTGGTCCACTCTGCAAATTATTGTTGTTGTCGAAATTAAAATGCTTGCGATTTACCGGAAATTATTGAATTATCAGTTTCCTCTCTCTGCGGAATTTCTGCCTGTTATTTTATTAAAGGTGTTGGAACCAGACTCTAACCTCAAAGTGACCGTGAAGAGCGTAAAGTGACCACATAGTTACCATTGCATTCAATGAGTCCGCCAACAATTGCAAACAATATTACTTTTTTTATCTTCTCATACATTTATATTTATAGGATTACTAGACGTTCTGTTTTTTGCCGAATTTTATTCTAAGAATCGCATTTTAGTTACCCTTATCAGCTGTAACAGAAGACTGTTTGCCAAGAAATCTACTACACCGACTGATTTAACTAATCAAATCCTTGAAAAATATTTTTAACGACATCGAGGCAAGATGAAAATTTATTTATTCAAGAAATTAAATACAACTTTCTGTGAAAAAAATCTTTGAATCTTGTAATAAAATTCTGTAATTGTGTATTTATGTGTAAAGCCAAAGGTATTTAGCCAAAGGGATCGATGGATCGCTCCGTAGCTAAGTTGGGAGAATACTCGTCTGGATAACGAGAGGTCCTGGGTTCGGATCCCAGCGGAGCGGGGAAGTTAGTCCTTTTTTCACAGAAATTTGTATTTAATCCTTTTGAGTGAACCAAAATTTATTCATGAATGAGGATTTTTGAAAATATAAAATCTCAGAATAAATAAAATGAAATTGTATTGAAGAACAGAAATAACAATGAGGAATATATACTCAAAAACAAGACTAGCTATATTCAAGAACACTCCTATGGACGTTATGAGTTCGACCGTATGCCTTTTGGTTTCAAGAATGCTCCAGCAAGGATTCAACATACATTAGATTCCGGTCGATCCATCTCATTAATGCCATAACATAAAGATAAATATATAAAAAGAGAGAATATAAAGTTTTATTCGAAATTTCGGATGAATGATACAATTGAAGAAAATATGTCCTAGCGCCCCAGTGAACTGATGAACGGTCACTTTGTGGCCACTTTACGGTCTACTTCTGTTCTGAATCAAGTATACGTTCAGAGTAAGAAATTAGCTCATGAAAATTTTTCTTGTTGAACAATTCCTTTAATTTTAACTCCAGCATCCGAGAAAATAGATGTAATTAGAGAACTCATATAATAGAATGAGGTATGTAAATTTTGTGGTTAGGGCCTGGTTCCAACGCCTCAAAGTTCGCTCCTTCGTATTTTCATATCAATTGCAAATCTTTTTTCAATTTGATGCTTTCGTATTCAATAGGAGTGGTCAATATTTTACATCCAAAACGCCCAGGGCATAAAAACTGTGGAGTGGTACCATTATCTCCCAGCTAGAGTTTTACAGAAATTTAAATATATCTTTAGGCTCCTTCGGATTCGTGTCGTATATGACCCCCTCTGCTTTCTCCTTGCATACATTTTTCTGATGCAATTATTAATGAAAAAAATTACAAATTTTCAAAAAATTGATTTTTCACTAACAACAAAAAACGAAGATCGATGAATCGTGATCTTAGTCCAATGATCGGAAGTTACGAGATCATTTTAATAAAAAATCAAAAAAGTAAAAAATTGGTAACTTCAACATTTGCTTAGGGACAGTAACTATGTATAAAAATTGCTTCTTTGGTTATTTTTGAAGTGTAGCTCCCAAGTCTTCCGTTTATGAATGTAAATATTTCCTTCAAACACATTTCTTTGGCTTAACATTTCAACAACCTGTTCAACTGATCTTCATTATAATTTAGGATCTTTCTTGTTTAAAAAAACAATTGTTACATTTTCTGTTGAAATTTCATCGTATTCAAAAATACGTATTTTTTGTTGAATCCAATTTTCTTTCATAATTAAAATATTTTCTGGTTGAAATATCAACAATATCAAATATCAATATTCACATTTTTCTTTGTGAATTCATCTGCTCCTTTTGAGAATATTACTATTCAATATTTGTTTCAAAACTGATCTTTTTAAGTTGAAAATTCATGTATTTTATTGTGTTGCAAATTTGTCTTTTTTCGTTGAGTTCTACGGTTTCTGATTCAAAATTGAAGTCAATTTCCGCTAATATATCAACTTTTAAAATTTTCTTTGAAAAGTCATCTTTTCTGGATAAAAAATGATTATTAGGTTCAAAATTAATTAATTTTGTCCGAAATTTAACTGTTCCTTTTGGACATGAAATTTAAACAATTTCGTTTTTCTTCTCTCTCAACGGAGAATTTGACTATTTTTTCGAAAATAATTTTTTGGGTGAATTTAACTGCTTTTGATTTGATATTATAATTTGTGTTAGTTAGAATATCAACTGTTGTATTTTCCATTTTTAATTTGAATTTTTAGGTTGAAAGTTGAACTACTTTGTAAAAAGCTTTTTTCTGACCAGAGAATTATAATTTTAGTGAAACATTCGTCTCTTCCGTTGCAAAAGTAAATATTTTTTAGCACTTTTTTGTGATGATCATTAATTATTTCTACTAGAAATTTAAATATCCAATTTTTTATTTGAAGTTCAGATTATTTTACGCAAGAATTCGGTTCAAAATTGATTTTTTCAGTTGAAAATTTGGACACACACGAATGAAGTTGTGTAAAACTTAAATTCAGATATTTATTTACTAATGATAAATCCATTCTTCCTAATATATAAAAGGAGCTTCAACAGTAACGATATTCACATTTTTCGGAAAATGTACTAAAAAAGTGTTAGATTTTGAATACGTTTCCTAATGAATCCAATTTCAATTAATTAAAATTTCATTTATCACTATATAAAATACTAAAAATAAATGGGTTTTGGCATGAAGTCTCACGCCGAAGATATTTTCTAAAAATATATTCAAATATTCACCAAGTTTCATTATTATTTTCACTATAAGTTTTATTCTTATGAGGGCCGCCTTTAATATAAGGACATTTATCTCAAACTAATTCTTTCATTCTTAGCTTGAAATACTTGTGCTTTATCAAGGATCAGTAATTGCACCTAGAATAAAGTTAAAATTTCCATGCAGGAACATGAGTCCTAAACGACCCTAGGGAACCCAAATATATTTTGTGATTTCCATTAAACTAAAAATGGGTGAAGAATGGTACCAATACACAACTCTTTTTTTCCCCAGGCATTTTGGATTTCTCAACAATTTTTTTTTGCTTACCACCCCAAGTATTCAATGGCTTTTCTACTTTTCCATCTGTTATCAATGGTATTTCATTTTGATCAATTGGCTTTTTTTAATTCCTGATTGAAGGTTGTTTTTATCAAATATAATTTAATTTTTGAGGCTCGAAATGTAATATTAATATTTTGTTTTCTGGGAAATGTATAGGCACTTGAATACAGAACATACGCTGGACGACAGGTCGACAGCTCAAGCCAGAGTTCAAATGCAAGTGGTATCACAGCTGGAAATCCAGCTGCAAAAGGAACGGGATCGACTAACAGCTATGATGCATCACCTGCACGTGGCAAAACAAATGGCTTCGCCAGAACCACCCAAGTCATCTGAGTCGTCGGTAAGTAAAGAAATAATAACAACAGGGGCAGGAAAATCTGGAAGAACTGGAAAATTCATGGCACTGTGAACAATTTTTGTGAATCAAAATTGAAACTATTTTGAAAAGTACCCTAGCGAAAGTTTCGAATAGGAATATCATTCTGAATCATTTCGAATTATTCCGAAATCTGTATCCGGAAGAATCCGAATTAGTCCCAATCGATCCAAAAGAGGATCTTTTTTTAGTTCAATCCGAATCGTTGAAAATAAACACGACCTAATCCGATTCGAATAAATCTGAGCTCAGGATGATTGAAACCGTTCTCCAAGCTGAACTCGGATTCATTCGGATTAGAAATTTCGTGTATATTGATTTGAGTTCAGATTGATTCAGATTTTTTTGGATCAAGAACTTTTTTCGGATTGGTTTGGATTGGTCCAAATCATGTTCGTTCAGCCAGCTTGAAAAAATATGTGTTGAGCCCAAAGGGTATATTTTGTGGTCCCAATACAGTATTTTTTCACATAGCTCCAATTGCGATTTCCATAATCTTGTTTTTTCAAACTGTTCTACTAATCACTCTAGAATCTTTCAGTCTTTAAAAATCTTTGATATCTCCGAAGTAGTTTGAAATCTTTGTGAAATTCTTAGAAACTTTGTGGAAAAATTGGAATCTTTTTAAATTCTCTGAATCTTTGAGGAAAGTTCCAAAATCTTCAGAAAATCTTCTAGAATCCTTGAAATCTTCGTCAGTTGTTTCAAAATCTTTGGAATACATATAAATCTAGACCCTAGAAATCTAAGCGTTTCCGGAATCAAAAGCTTTTGACTTCTTGAATTACAAATTTGACAAATATAACTATAACGAAAAGTTTGTTCATACGTAATAATTGTTTCAGATTGTTAAATTTAAAAGTGATAGCTTGAATGCTCAAAAAATTATAAATTCGAATGTCAAAAGAGGGTTTCACATTCAAATTCTCGAAAATAGAACCCCTTCTTATTATGTCTTAATATTTTGGAAATTGAAGGCTTACAGGTGCCAAATTAATTTTTTTGTTGAACGTCGATCATTTCAATTGAGTTCTCTCTTTTTTTGCATTTCAAAATTCATCCCTTTTTGTCAGAGTTCGGTTGAGGATTGAACTTTTTTGTTATAACTAGTTTTTTGTTAAAAGATTATTCATTTCAATTGAATTCCGTCTTTTTTTTAGATTAAGATATCATCTCCCCTTGTCAAAACTTTGGTATTTGGTTAGAAAATAAATTATTCCGTTGGAAATTCAATATTTTTGCTAAAAAGTCATCCTTTCTTGTTAAAAATTTGTCTTTTTGTTGGTTTTATTTCAACTAGATTGTTGAAAATTCCTCTTTCTTTGTAGAAAATTCAACTATTTAATGTAAAACTGAACTGTTTGATAAGAGATTTACTTTTCTGTTCGATTTTTATATTTTCGGGTTAAAATTTTTACTGCTGTATAAAAAATTCGCCTTTTTGGCTAGGAATTTCAGTAATTCAGTTGAAACTTTTCTGCTCGCTTTTATCAAAAAATTTTTTTGGTTAAAAACTCGACTCTTCTATTGAATTTCTTCTTGTTAGTTCGAAACTTTATTTCTTTTGGTAGAAATCTCTTTTTGTCACTTATTTGTTTGAAAATTGCACTGTTTGGTCCAAAATTTATTTTCTTTTTTCTGAGAATTTAACCATTTTGTTCAAAATTCTTATTTTTCCGCTAGAATCCAACTATCCTTTATTTGAAATAAGAATCTTTCCTTTGGTCAAACTTTCACTGCTTTTGGAAGTCCGTCTTTTCTGGTAGAAAATTGGTTGGTTGAAAATGGCTTGGTTGAGAGTTGAACTCCTATGTTGAAAACTCACTTTTTTGTACAAAGAGTAATCATTTTAGTTCAGTTTTGTCTTTTCGATTCGAAAATTCGTCTCCCATTGTTCCAACTCTCATTATTTGATTGGAAATAAAATCGTCTTGTTGAAAACTTGTCGATTTTGTTGAAAAGTCATCCTCCTTGGTTAGAAAACCGTCTCTCTGGTTCAAGTTCTACTGGATTGTTAAAAATTCGTTTTTCTGGAATAATTGCTTTGATATAAAATCAAACAATACGTCCTAATTAATGAAAAAATTATTTTATTGGCTGAAAATCCATCTTTTGCTGTTTAATTATTAAAACTTGGTTGAAAGTCCTCCTTTTTCGAAAACTCATTTTTGTGCTGTAAGATTGATAATTTTAATTAAATTTCGACTCTTCAGTTTGAAAATTCATCACTTTTCGTCACAACTTTTATAATTCGGTTGAAAATAACATTATTTTGTTGGAAATTATATAATTCGCTTCAACAATCATCCTGTTTGGTTGAGAATTCGTCTTCTTGGTTCAAGTTTAATTGGATTTTGGAAAATTCGTCTTTCTGTGTTAAAAATTCAGCTATTTCTATAGCTAAATTGATTTATTGGTTGTAATAGGGCTTCTTCGTTGGAATAATATATTTTAGGGTTGGAAATTCAACTGCTTTGCTGACATTTTAACTCTTCGAGTAAAAACTTCAGCAATTAAGTTGAAATCTTTTCTTTCACTGGTCTCAACAATCTTCATTGATCAAAAATTGTTCTTTTTGGTTTGAAAATTTGTCCTCCTTGGAAAAATGTTATTCATTTTTGGCTGAAGATGCGACTGATTGGTTCAAAATTAGTCTCTTCTGGCTGAGGATTCAACTATTTCATGAAGAAATTCTTTTTTTTTTTTTTTTTTTTGCAGAATTCAACTAGTTGATATTCAAAATCAAAATCTAGAAGAAAATTAATTTTATCTGTTGCAAATCTATCTATCTATCTGACTATTCAGACTGATTCAAGAAGGGCTCTTACCTAATACTCTTTCTTTTATTTCAAGCACTTCGACCCCGGGATCTGTTATATTCGCTAAAAAGTCGAGTGGTCAACTGCTCGGTCGACTTTTAATAAAAAGGATTCGAAATTCCAGAAATGGTCCTTTCTGAAAGTTTGGACACAGACCTTCGTCCTGGTAAATAATTAATCGAGACGGCGAGAATTCTCGCACCAGCTAGGGTAATTATTTCGTGCTTGAGAAAGGATTTTGCTGAGAGCTACTGCGGTATTGGTATTCTCGGACTGCCTAACTTGTTAGGGGTTTTAATTAAGGCGATATAAATCGCCGAGGGCGATGAATTATTAATATCAACTTCATGTATAAATTAGCACTCGAGTGCGCTGCGCATTAAAACTGAAACTAGCGTTGTTTGCCGATTGAAGCCACAACGACAATGCCAGATCGTAAAATCCGGAACATCTAGAAAAGGACACTTAACGATTTCAGTATCGCATTACGAGGGTACTTTGCCTGGAAAGAGCGGACTTTTGCCGGATTGTGATTCCTGAGTCGTTTCCTTGTTTCTTTTCTCTTCAAAGGGTTTCTGATTCGTCTATCCAAAATAGCCAAAATGGGGTGTTTTCCAATTTTATGGGAGAACTGACCAGTCAAATAAGAGAATTCATGGATGTCGGTTACGAGCTGTTTTCAAACTATGTTAACAATTTTGAGCTTCTTTTTACCTCACCCCCTTCTTTGAGAACTGTATCTGAATATATTGCTTCTTTCAAGAAGATTAGTTTAATTTTTAACAAAAGATATTTATTTACTACCACAAGAGCGAAATTTTCAACCCAAGATAACGAATTATCTAGAATACAGTCGAATTTTCAGGAATACATGAAACTTCGAACTACTAATGAGATGGTTAAATTCTCGATTAGTAGATTTGAAAGAAACAAACAAATAAATAAATAACTGAATCCGCAATGAAAAAGATGAGTTTCCGACAAGAAATATTATTTTCCACCCGAGAAGGTCACTTTTGAATCAAATAATTTAATTTTCAACTCAGGAAGAAAATTTTTCAACCGAACATATGATGTATTATTGATTTTTCAGAAAAAAATCATCTACGCAACACATGAATTTTTAGGCCAAAAATATAAGTTTATAACAGAGAAGTGGACTTTCTACCGAAATAGTTAAGTTTCAACTAAAAAAAAAAAGAAATTTTCCAAAAAAATAGAATTCACAACCAAATTGTTGAATTTTCAACAGAGATAATCTTCAACACAGATTAGTTCAACTTCAAGCCAATTAGTTATTTGAGAAAAGGATCATTTTTACTGAAACATGTAATACTTGGTATTTTATCCAAAAAAGAATTTAATTTGAAAATAAGGACAAATGAATCTAATCACAAAATACAAAATACAAAAAAAAAAAAAAGACAATTTTCAATTTGTTGAGTTTAACCTTAAAATACGTTTTCTTAATAAAATACTTTAATCCCTGATCGAAAAGATATATTTCCGACGAGGAAAAACATTATTTTCTTCTCAAAAAGATTTATTTCCTACCACATAATTTGTTTAAAAAAAAAAAAAAGCTGATCAAGCTGTTGAACTTCGAACCAGAATAAGAGAATTTCTACAAAACAGTTGAATTTTAAACCCAAAAATATGGGTTTCTAAGAGAGAAGTTTATTTTGTAACAAAATAATTCAGTTTCAACTCGAAAATATAAATTTCCCAGAAAAGCTGATCTACGTTCAAATATTTGGATTTTCAACTCATTGAATCTTCAACGAGAATTAAATTAATGTACCACAAATTGGTGCAACTTTAAGCTCATTAGTTCATTCGAAAAAAAAAAACAAATTTCAATGAAACGTATAATAGTTGACATTTAATCTAAAAATGAATTCGAATTAGAATAATGAACCATTCAATCAAACCTTGAAAGACGAATTTCCACCAAAATAAAAGAATCTTCAACTGAAACTGTATCATTGTTATTCAAAAAGTTTCATTTTCCATCTTAGAGGATGAATATTTGAGCAAGCAGATAACTTTTGTAACAAGGAAGACAAATTTTGTTCGAAATAAATGGACTTCCGATCAAATAGATCTATTTTCAGCTATGAAGATACATTTTAGGGGCTGACTATTAATTACGTAAGACGCTTTTCTTTTGTTTCTATAAAAGAGAAGATAAAAATACTTCGAAGCCAAAAGAGACACAGCGATGTAAACAAAAGAAAAACGTCTTACGTAATTTATGGACAGCCCCTTAAAGTACCAAAATATAAATTTTCAACCGAAAGTAAAATAATAACGAAAAGGAAAATTTTTTAGGACTAAAGAACAGTTAATTTTACCGTTATAGACAAATTTTCAACAAAATATTTGAATTTTTGACCCGGAAATATGGACCTTTCACAAAGAAATTAGTTGAAAAA
This sequence comes from Neuroterus valhalla, assembly GCA_011762715.2. NCBI lineage: Eukaryota > Metazoa > Arthropoda > Insecta > Hymenoptera > Cynipidae > Neuroterus > Neuroterus valhalla. Next base: position 3,649 of record WSXT02200862.1, on the reverse strand, counting down.
TATTCAATTTTAACTGAATAGCAAGACCTAAACCTAAAAATATAAAAGATAAGATAAGATTTCAACCGAAGAATTGTATTTTTGACAAATATCATTTACAAATATCAATTTTTAATCAACAATAGAATATTCACATTCTCAATAAATAATATGTATTCTCAACACCAAAAAAATTAGGTTGACTGTTGAATACTTGAGGGAAGATTCGAATTTTCAACCAAAGAGAAATCTTCGAAGCAAAGCTCAAAGTCAAAAAGTAAAAATCTAACAAGAAAAACGGATTATAACAAAATAAATGCATCTTCATCTAAATAGTAAAATTCTAAACTAAAAAAAAATACATTCTAGAACAAAAATAGAATAGCAGAACAAAAAAAATTCACCAAAAATAGCTGAATTTTCTCATTAGGTTCTATTGTTCGGTCCGAATTTAATCGAGAAAACGATAGAAACGGAAAAGGGTAAGTTTTTCAAAAGAAACAGAAAATAATTTCTTTGTAAATGAGAAAAAACATATGCAAGAAATTTTTTCCATTAAAATTGTCCTTGTTTCAAAATCCCAAGATTTTTCCAGGATTTCCAGGTTTTCTTTCAAGAACTTTCAGTCACTCAAATTGAAATCCCCTAAAATTCCATTAATTGCGGACCTTTTTTGAATTTTTGTTGATATATTTGAATACTTATCAACTATGGTTTATACAAATGTGGATGCTTGTTTTCATGAAGGATATAACTTTGCTAATAGTGAAGAATAATTATGTAAAGAGTCTGTAAAAATAAATCTGAAGTATGCACGCGAGTGTGCAAACTGCCTGCTTTGTGGCTGCAGGACTGCTCAACTCCGTTCCGTTCGCAACGCATCTTTCGCTAGCCCTTGGCTCCTCTCATCAACTACCGAAATTCTCGGGATGACGCGTGATTTTTCTATTTCCATCCAGTTTTTCCGGCCTTTGATCTCACTGTGTGGTGGGGGTAAAAATTCAAACATCAATGGTATTCAAAATTCTTTTCTTCTTTTTACAGACGGGTTCGAGTTTACCAAAGTTAAATTTATCATCTGCCCTGATGAGTCAACCACCTCCAAATTTTGGGGTTTCGCAAGTATCTCCAGTCTCCATGTCCGCATTGGTCTCGGCCGTAAGGTCACCAGCTGGTGGACAATTACCACCTTCGGCAGGCGGTACACCTCTACCACCAATGTCCAACATGTCCAACATGTCGAACATGTCCGGAATGCCCCCAATGCCCAACATGCCTGGTAGCATGGCTAGCATGCCCTCCATGCCCAGTATGGCGGGACCCATAAGAAGAAGGATCAGCGATAAATCTGCCCTTTCCTTAGCCGGAGGTAAGTTTTTCTTCTTTCGATTCATTTTAAATGCATCGTGTTGTTAAGAAGCACGATTTATTGCTAATTCAAGAACAACATTTTTTATTCAATACTCTGAGTACTCATACCTCTTTCGCATTATTCTTCACAAAATTTATTTTATCCAACTAATGTCAACTGGGGTAATTATGGGTCGCCGGGGTTATTATAGTTCCATCCCTAGCGGGCCATCCCTAGCAAAATAAACATTGAAATTGTTGAAATTATGATTCTAAGTCAAGATATTCATTGCTTAAAAAATTCAGAATACTGATTAGAATACATTCTTGTTACCATGAAAATTTTTCTTCTTTTTTAAAATGTTTTTTTCTTTCTGAAGTTATTTTTCGTGTAAAAGAAAAATTCTGTCCAAGGAACGGTTTCTCTATTTAAACAAAATATTCCTGCTCTGAAAAATGGTTACTGAATAATTTGAAAATTACAAAATATATTGCAAAAGTTTCAAGATAATTTATCACAAAAAAATATAAATTTACTGAATCATCGAGCATAAAATTTTATCTACAATTACCCTGGTTGATAGTACAAATTCTTTGGAATGAAGAAAAGAACAAGAATCCAGCGACCAAATTCATTTAATATTATAAATAATTTATGTATTACATTTACGAGAATCTACCAACGTTTCGGTACTAATCTAACGACCTTTTCAAGGCAGTAAAAAAATTTGGTTCCTGGATTTTCTGTTGTTTTATTTCAAAATAATTCTTTAGCTTAACTTTAATGTTGAAGGTTGAAGAAATAAATTCGTATTCTTATTCTGAAACGAATTTTCCTAATTCTTAATCTACTTACCCAGGGCCTGAACTCACGTTACTATTGCAGCATTTTGACCATTTTTTTCAGCGCTGCGTCTAATTTGTTATTATTTTTCTTCTAAATTCCACTATTTTTAGATATATTTACTAAAACTAATAATCGCTTCCTGTTTGTCAAGCTATTCATCTCCTAATGAATGTTTAATTAATAATTTGCATCCAATAAATTTTCAATTACAACTTCCACAACCCCCTTGTAAAATACCAGTCTAAGTAAAATTCATGCTGAAAATGGTTTTCTAAAAATATTTTTTTAATTCTAATCATTTTTATTCATCAATTAACAAGTTTTTCAAGTTTTTTAAGGACATTTCTGAATCTCTAAACAATCAATATTTGCTTGAGTATTTTTTTCCTTCCTTTCTGCAGAGGTTATTTTTTTTGGTAAATGATGAACAATTGATGAATGGAAGGGGTAATATATTTTTATTCCACATGTTTGGAAACTGTTTAAACAATTTTATTTTATTTCATCATTTTTTTCAACCAAATCAGGAAAAGTTAGTATTTTTGGAAAGAATAACATAGTCAATAAATATTAGTTTTCTGTTTTGTGGCTTTGGGGTCCGTAAATGATAAAGAAGATTTAAATTTCCATCAGACGTTTTGGCTCCATATATGGGCCCTCTTCAGTGATTTATTCTAAAAGTTACATATTTGGTGTAAGTATTTGGTACATTTCGGTAAGTTTACCCTAAAAATATCTGTTCTTGTGCGACGGCTTTTTTCTACTTTATATATTTGAATTACTAGAGCATTAGGGAACGAAGTTTTCTATCTGACGGTAAACTATTGACAAGCACATAATATAAAAATTATAATTTTGAAAAACAAGTTATAAAAAACTAATATTTAGTACTGAGGGTCACAAAAAGCCAAGAACAATTTATAGTCAATAAATACTAGGAGTCATATTTTTTTGGAGAAGGCAGATTCCAGATATTAAAACAATCGATCATCATCTACTTGCGTCATTTTTATGGGAGAAAAACTCTACACGAAAAACTGAAATCAATTGTTGAGAATAATAATTAATTTTTCAGCAATAAGGTTAGGAGATGAGTAAATAATAACTCCTCACGATTTACATGGAAAAACATTGTTCTAAAATGCATAGAATTGTTTGAATAATTGTCAAATGTCATAAAGAAACATTTTCTGAATTCAACATTCGTTAATTGTGCAAATCATTCCAAAAAATACTAAATTTTTACGACTTAGCTAGGGGAAAAAATTATAAAAATACGAATTGTATGAAAATCGTTTATCCTTTAAAATAATAGTTCCTTACAATCATGGGGGGGGGGGGGGGGGTGGTTTTTTTTTTTTTTGCATTTTTTTTTGGGGAAACTTTTAAAGAATTTGGCTTTGAATTTTAAGTTTAATCGGAAAAAAACTCTAAAATTTATACATCTTTTTGAAAAAGGAGGACACGGCCCGT
>WSXT02200851.1:0-18753 GCA_011762715.2 Neuroterus valhalla | reverse complement strand
ACAGAACAAAATTCCAGAACTGTTACGTATACCCAGAGTAACAGCGTTACAGAACAGTGTGACCTTTATGTTCTGTATATGTTATAGAACACAATTACAACAATGTTATGTATAAATGTTCCCTTTTTGTTATGTAACATTTACAGAACGTGTCTACAGGGAAAGTAGAATTGAGGTTTTTTATGTGTAACCTATTGTACTATACCCCTAATGAGGGATATCTTCGAAATCATCTGGGTCACAGAAATTCTTTCACAGGTGCTTTATTCTGAGGTTTAACAGTTCTTCAGAATCACAAAGAATGTGGTCTGCCGTTTCCTCCCGGAATCTATATTTACGCCAGCGTGGATTACTCTCAACTTCAAGGTCTTCATTCGTTTTTTTTTAATAGGCTGGGGGTTGTTGTGAAACCCCTCCTCAGATGCTCAGGCTAGGAAGCCCATTGTGCTGCACCCGAGTACATCTCAAGGCAGTTCCCTGATTCCGGGCACCTTTACCGAGTCAGGTTCGGAGCATTCTTCGTTTTCAACGTTCTAAATACGCACCTCTAAGGGACCAGGCTGCTGCTTTGCATAGTGCAAAAAGTGGGCCTCTTTGGGCAGCAAAAAGAGCCCTAACCCTCTTATCACCCAGCAGTCTCCCTAACCGGTCTATGGGCATATTATATGGCAGAGCAAAAGACGCGGGCTTCTTCGCAATGCAAAACAAGCCTCCACAACTGTGCTATCTAGCAACCTTCCTAGCCAGGCTAGGGTCAACGGAGCAATCTTTCTGAGGTCGTCAGTTATGTGCCCAAATTCGACGCACTGTTCTGGTGTTTCATGCTTGTGTATGTGAGTATATATTTTTTCATTCCTACTCGAAATAGGCTAGCGACCATCAAGCGGTAGTCCCCTTGACATGAGGTCTCTTCAGAACGAAATCGATAACTCTTTCTCGAGTCTACTCAAAGTCGACTAGTAATTAGTGATGGTTTCCGAACTACATATTTCTGGATAAAAGTACATAGAAAAATTTCCATTGGTCTCAGCACATGAATCAATTCCCAGTCCTCCTGCTCGGAAGCCAGACGCGCTATTACCTGGTCCACCGAAACTTTTCTTAGACTGCAATGTTAGTCAGGTGCTTCTTCAAGCAGCACTAGTCAGTGTGTTTTTCTACCACTACTTTAACCTGCTTCCTCTCCATGTTCAAGAGTTTTTCTGCCTTTCATAGACATGGTTTTGTGATGAACTTTTGAGAGTGTATCTAGCCATACCTCAATTTCTCATGTGCCTCTCGAGGAGCAACTCGTTGATGGCAAGCTTAGCCGATGCACGCGAGATACCGCAGTATGGTTAAGGCACGATATGGGCTTTTATGGTCCTATTTTCTGCAAGCATATCAGCTCTCTCATTTCCTTCAATGTTCTCATTTCCTAAAACCCAGTTCAAATTGACCTAGTCACTTCCTGAGACTTCAAGAAGTTCTTGGAATCAGCTCCAAACTAGTCTGCATGTCACCTCTAACAAATCAAGGACCTTTAGAGCAGCCCGATTATCTGAATACATATAATTGTGGTAATCCACAAACCTACGCTCATGAACCTCCACCAGGCGGAATTTTATGACCACAATCTCAGCTTGAAATACTGTAAGGAACTTGCCCAGTGCGATTGTTATCTCAACACTGGGTGACCTTCCAAATATTCCAGCTCCAGCATATCTGAGGGAGTCTGTAGAACCGTCTGTGTACCAGACGAGTCTTCCCTTTGTGATAATTTTACTCTTACTTACTGATTACTTATATCTTCTCTCAATCTACATCCTCTTCTTATCTTTGGTCTCACATTACATCCGTGGAGTGATGATTGAACAACCCTACCTCACAGCATACTGCGTATCGACCTATCAACAGAGATACCTACACCATGGTCATATAGAGAATTGAACAATAATCTCGTAGGGGTGTTATCGAAGGCACTATCCATGTCTAGGAACGCTGCGATCGCTACATACCCTGTTTGTCCCGCTTTCTGAATGCGGGAGGTAGATGCATGAAGCGCGTCAACTATGGATTTTCCTTTCTGTTAGACAAATTGATTACTTTGGAAGAGTTTATCCAGCAGAGTTTCCTTCTTTATATAAAAATCGACTCACTTTTCCAGTGTTTTCAACATGAAAGAAGTTAGGCTAATCGGCCATAATGACTTAGCCTCATAGGATGACTCCCTCTCCGACTTGGGTATGAAAATCGCCTTAACCTTCTTCCATGCCATTGAAGTGTACCTTATAGCTATATCAGCTCTCAAAATGAAACACAACGGTCTCATTAATTCATTTAATCTTTTCTGAATAAACGCCGGTAATATCCTATCCTCTCCAGCGACCTTCCATAGATCTAATCCTTGTAAAACCCACCTTATTTTTGATTGTGTTACAATCCGACCAGCCACCCTCTACTCACTTACATGGGCCCAACAATTTCTTCCCCCGGAGGAGTACGGCTTGACGTCTGCCTCCTCCGATAGACAATCATTTTTGGAAGGAGGGAACTGTATCCGCATGAGGTGTTCAAGGATCTCGCTGTCTCTGTCATTTCAACTGTAGGCAACGTCAATGCCCTTAGTTGACAGGTAGGATTTTTTTCAAGGCTCTTTGAAGTTTCGCAGTATCAGGAATATTCTGGATCCTTCGAAGGTTGATTCTCCAGGAGTTTCTCTCAGCTGTCTAGATTTCATTTGTGCATCTAGGAACACTAATCTTATACAAGTCCCATTTTCCAGTTTCCCTGAATCTTTTAAATAGTCTTCTAGTTTTCTTCTTTTGGGCCTGAAGTCCATTATTCTACCAAGGAGCATACTTGTCTTGTTTCCTAATTCTGAGAAGACAATCATCCTCACAATATTTATTTATGGCGCCCTGTGTACTATATGCACCGCAAACTCCAGCCAATTAATTATTCTAATCCTTTCAGGAATCATTCACAATTCACCTATTTAGTTTAATTTGCAATATTAACGTGAAACATTGAGATTATTACAGATTGTTACAGCAATTGGGAATTCAGACTTGCAGTGCGAGACCTGACGGCCATCTTGCAAACTAACCAACATGGCTGCTGTTAGACTTCCCGTAGCATTGTTCACACCCGCGTTGCGTTTCATTTAACGTGATAATAATTATTTCCGTGACAGGTCGATAACCTGAAAGAAAATGGGAAGTTTATAAAGACAGTATAAAAATTAAAAAACGGAATTTGTACGGAACCATAAAAGGAAACGATACTTGCAAAGGCAGTGTATGCTGTGTTCCCAGATGACAGCGTTACTACAGCACACAAAGTTTTTGAAAAGAGTAGCACCTCTTTGCTCGCGGTGGACGTTCTCTTTGCAAATGGTCTTATTGCAAATCCCAGGTTTTGAAAATTTTATTTCATTTTTTTTTTGCCCTGAATGCGGAACCTATTTATATTTTTAGAACCGTACATTTTTTGCAATAGAGGCAGGTTTTGAGCAACAGTAAATATTGTTCGAACGATACACAACAGAACAAATATGAAAAACAAAATTGTACGCTTGGCATGAGCTGAATGATTTTGGGGGGAGGGGGGGGGGTTGACTCTTATTTGAAATGTTGTTTCTTTGGATTAATACCAACAATATGCATCTCACGAGAAAAAAAATTAAACCAAATTTATAGATGTTCTTTCAAAGAAAAATTTTGTTCTTTGAACTGGGATTTCTTATTTTTAGACTATCCTTGCAGAAAGAAAAATTTTATTACTTTCACTTTTTTCCGTATCTCCTATAGACTGCTCACAAAATGGAAATTTTGATTTTTCTCATTATTTTTTACACGATCAAAATAGGAATTTGCGATTTTTCGAGGAAATTCAAAAAGTTGTATTAACGATCTTGTGCGGCTCCCAAGAAGAAACCTCTTTTCTTCCTGACTTTTTTTTCAATCTTGCGTTGTTTGACTAAAAATTCTCATTTTCGTTTATATTTAAGAATTTTGAAAATGCCACAACTCTGACAATTTGATATTTATCAAACAAAAAATCATGAGGATAAATTGTTCCACTTTTTACCTACTGAAAGAAACCATACTTACAATTTTTGAGCCATGAAAAAAAGTCCAAAAAATTTTTCGAAATGCTCCCACTCTTTCATTTCTGATCTAAAATAGCTGGTTAATGGACTGAACTTGTCTTTTTGGTCTCTCAAGATAGTCACCAAAGCACGATCGAATATTATCATTCTTTCGAAAGTTATCGAGTTAACAGATTATTTTTCATTATTGTTTGTGCGATCAAAAATGGAATTTTCGATTGTTTGAAAAAATTTCAAAAATTGTATTCACGATCTTGTAGGGCTCCCAAGAAGAAAAATTTTTTCTCTCCGACTTTCTTTCAAGTCTTGCGTTATTTGGACCAAAATTCTCATTTTCTTTTATATTTTTGAATTTTGAAAACACCACGACTCCAACAATTTTTTTTAATCGAAAAAAATGATTAGGATCAATTGTTCCACTTTTTACGTGCTACAAGAAAATGTACCAACAATTTTTGAAGCTTGGAAAAAAAAGTCCAAAAAAATTTTCAAATGCTCCCCCTCTCTGATTTTTCATCCAAAATAGCTGGTTACGAACTTGGCCTGTCTTTTTGGTCCCTCAAAATGTGTGCCAAAGGGCAATCCAATTCGATTAGTTTTTCAACAGTTATGGAGTATACAGACGACGACAACAGACAGAGAGACACCAACGTAAAAAATACTTTTTCGGCATCAGGTCTCAAAACGTGGAGATTTCATAAATTTGGCGAAAGTCGATTTTCACATAGAACCAATACCTTCTCATTATGATGAGAATGTAATAATCTGAGAACTCGATAACTTTCGAAAGAATGATCATGTTCGATCGTGCTTTGGCACCCATTTTGAGTTACCAAAAAGGCAAGTCGAGTTCGTTAACCAGCTATTTTGACTTCTTTTCTCCCAGACTTAAAAACTGATAAGTACGGTTTCTTGTAGTAGGTGAAAAGTGAAACAATTTTATCTTCATGATTTTTTTTTGATAAGAAAAAACTTATCAGAGTTGTGGCATTTTTAAAATTCAAAAATATAAACGAAAATGAGAATTTTTAGCCAAACAATGTAAGATATGAAAAAAAATTTAAAGTAAAAATATCTTTCTTTTTGGGAGCCCTCCAGGATGATCTTTAGAACTTTTCGAGTTTTCTCGAAAAATTGATTTCTCAAATTTTGCTTGCACAAAAAATAATGAAAAATAGAAAGATTCATTTTTTGATCAAAATATGTAAGGTACGGGAAAATATAAATGAACTAAAATTGTGCACCAAAAAAATATCTGCAAATTTGGAGATATTAACTTTTTGATAGGACAAGTAGTTTTTGCTTCATTCTTATAAAGAAGCATCTAAAAAATTAAAAAAAAAAAACTTTCGGACAATCGACACAAGCTTAGGAAAAATCAAGTAGACGCAGATTCTTCTACCAGGAAAACATCTTCAAATGTGTTATCAACTTCTTTAAGAGAACATGTATTTTTCATTTCAATCAGGAAAAAGAAATGTAAAAATGAAATAATAAAATTTAAAAAAAAATGACTTAGGCTGACACAGAAGATTGATAGAGAAAAGTTGTTCACTCGAAAAATATCTGTAAATTTGTTGTGATTTTTCCCGTTGGACGCGTAATTTTTGTTTTAATTGTAAAAAATAAAATAAAAAATTAAAATATTGAATTTCTAAATAAAACTGCACAACATGCGAAAAAAATTAGGCAACACAACTTCTCCACCGTTTTGGACAAACTTTTATCGAGTGCGCAGCACGAGACACGCGAAGATAATGTGTTCGTTAAAGCCGGAGAAGCTTTAACAAAAGAGAATTCACACTCATCAAATTAAATTAGTCGACATTTCGCTTTTTTCGAGGAGCGCGAGGTAAGATTACCATCGAGCACGAAGCGCGAGATCCGCAAGACGCGCGCCTTAGGCGCGCTCAAACTTGCGAGCAAAGCAAGCCGCACGCCGAGCGCGCGATGAGAAGGTGCCCACGCAGCGAGCAAATTTCTGCATTCTCTTTCTGAATGCGAAAATTGACATTCGCGGATTTAAGAGGTGAGATGGGTTTAGACGCTTCAAAAAATGGGATTTTTTTCGATTTCATGAATTGTTAGTAAAACTATCGAAGAATACTTTCCCAAAGTTTCAATGGAAAATTTCAATTCCTTCTGGTGTTACAATCGTCTTTATGTGGATGTCTCCCGTACGTGTCGGACCGTACGGTACGTAAGGTCGGATGGTCATGAAATGCAAGCTAAAAATGGAATTTTTTAACAAGAAAAAGGATAAATATATGGTGCTTGAATAGCTGATTAACCAGTAAGTGATTAAAATAATGTTATTACCGTCTCGACAATCTTTTTTCAAACGCGTTTTTCTCGAAACGACATTTTTCGGATTTGTGTACACTCTAGCTCCAAAAGTTTTGGATGATCAATCGATCTCATACTTAGCAGACACTTTCTTTATAGCATTACCTTCTATTTGAACCTAAATCCCTAGTTCTTTTATTGTTTTGAGTATTTTTTAAGCGCAAGAAAAGTTGTGAAATGCCATCCCAAAATCAATCTCTCCTGTTTACACACCCATAAAAAATTGAATTTTAATTTTTTTTTTTTTGAATTAGGTTCAAATAGAAACTATATGTGCCAAAGTTAAATTTTGAACCTTATTCATTTTGCATAAAAACTGTGGCCTCCAGAATGTACACAAGCACCGAGTTCCAATTGTGACGCTTTATGGGAAACAGTCGATATCTTTCATGTTTCTCAATCAAAAAATTATAAAATTTCACAATTTCTTCTTAAATATATGTACGAAATGTCCACAAAGTATAAGTAATTTAAATACATTCCTTCATTGCAAAAAAAAATCACGAAAATCGTTAAAAAAACTTCTTCCTAAACCTATTTCCCCCCTTAATGAAATCTCTACGTTTTGAGATCCCGTGAGTCAGGAAAAACGATTTTTACGAAGTTGTCTGTCTGGCTGTCTATTTGTCTGTAGTATGTAGTCTGTAATCTGTATACTCGATAACTTTTGAAGGAATGATCATATGATCATATCTTTTTATGAAAATATTCGCATCGATATTTACATCTCGTATAGTTTGGCTAGCAGATTGAATTTCTCACTGTTTGAAAAGCGTTGTCACGAATTAAACGAAAAATATACGGTTCATTAAAAAATAGTTTATATAAAACTTGAAGATCTGTTTAAAATGAAAATTTTTCCTATTTAATATTTCTTCTTCTTGTCGAGAGTAAATTTGTAGATTTTTTTAAGGTGTACAATAATTATGATTGTTTTCATTTTTTTTTCATCTCGCATAGTTTAGATGAAAAATGAAATTTTTCATTTCCGGTAACATTTCTTACGATTGAAACAAATTTTATTAATCTTAATAAAAAGTGGTCTAAAAAATTTCAAGATATTTTCAAAATGAATAATTTTGGTTCTCAACATTTTTTTGCACCTCGCATAGTTTGAGTGACAATGTGCATTTTTGGTTTTTCAAAAAGCTGTTTAAATGGATTAAACCAGAATCAATGTTCAAAAATGACTGGTTAACGAACTCGTCCTTTCTTTTCCGGCCTTAAAGAAGTGTGCCAAAGCACAATCCACTATGATCATTCTTTTGAAAGTTATCGAGTCTACAGATAACAGGCTACAGACTACAGACAGATAGACATCTTTCGTAAAAATCGTTTTTTCTGACTCAGGGGTTCCTAAAATGTGGAGATTTCATTAAATACGCGGAAGTCAATTTTCGTATAAAACCAATACCTTCTCATTCATAATGAGAATGTAAAAATTTATAATAATTTCTCACCGAAAACAAAGGTTCGCTGAGTTACCAGGCTACTCCCTCATATTACTCTAAGTTACTAAGGTAATTCACTCGACTCAAAACTCTACTTATAGCTCCGTCACACGGCACCGTTTGGTTCTCCCTGCTAGTAATATGTATGAAAATGATAAATATATCACCAGAAAATCATATGCGATATACATTTTTTTTATTGGTTATATTATCAAATAAAACTATTCAAGAGGAAAAGGGGACAATTATAGAAAAATGGCTAATTTCAATTTTCCAAAGTTTCAAAATTTTTTACTAACACTGCATTTCAGTTTGAAAACTTGCAAATCCTTAGTTTTTTTGAAGAATAGATTTAAAAAGCTATGAATTATGATTTTTCCAGAAAACTCAATTTCTTCAAGAGGTGAATGTTACACTGTTTAGCCTTTTCTGCTACAGACTTATATTTGAATTATTCTCTAAATTGAAATTTCTCATAATTTGCACTTTATAGAAGATGAATTATGAACTCCAGATGACTGGAATTTCATCTTTCTGCAATTCGAAATAAAAAACTTCTCAATTTTTAATGCGCAAATTGAACATTTTAGTTCAAGGCTTTCGACTTGTGATTTTGATTGCAAATGAATTTCAAAAATTTGAAATTCAAATGACCGATTAGTCGAAAGGAAATTCGAGCAATCGAATGCATCGATCAAGACACTTTCGAGATATATCACCTAACCTCACTTTTGATCTGTTTTGTTTTTTCCTGCAGGTTCTCGTTCGGCGTTATTGTACGTATTATTCTTGGGTGTCTTGAAGTTGAAATCATTTCGATTTTCATTTTAATTCAACTCAACACCAAATATTACGAAACATTTGTCAGTGGAAGTCATAGGAATATAATTTGAAACCATGCACAAAGGTAAGTAATTTTGGATGTGGAACACAGATCAACAAATATTCTGCTCTCAAATTTTGATGAATGCAGACTTTATTTGACTAAAGTATCAAATATCAACCAGCTGTTAAAGAAGCCAATAACATTATTGACAAATTGTTACATAAAAAAGTCTGCGTCGCGTATTTATTTTTATTCCTGCCAGACAGTTTTCTTCAACAATAAAATCCGGCTTTTATGTTTATGTCAGACTTAACCTCGAAAAATGTTCGGAAATCTGATATATCTTTCAGTCAAATTATTTTCAGCTGCCTTTTCCTTTGTCCAGCTGAAATTAAATTTGCGTCTACTAGATTTTCAAATTTCAAATACGATTTTCTATGAGTGAAAGCTGCACTTAATTGAAAGAAAAACAAAACTTATTGTAGTAGCCCTATAGGGTGTTTGGTATAAATTAAAATGATTATTTTATTGTGCTAGGATATAATATATAAATCCAGGATTTCGGATCCTTTTTATCGGTAAAATCAGATTAATTCTAATCCTTACCGAAACTTGCAAATGATTTCAATAATTTCAAGATCTTTGAAGTTTTCTATTTATCGTAAATTTCGTACACAAGTCTTAACAGATTCATGTTTATAGTATTCGCGTATTTATTATTGATGCATAATTTTTCTCTATGTTATTAGTTGTAATCAAAGATGTGTTTAGAAATTATGAAGAATGCAAGATTAACGCATATTATTCTTCTGTGTTCAAAAACTCTACACATCTAACAGAGACAAAAGGAATCATAAAGCAGTTCAAAGTGATGGGAGCTTACATTTTTGATTTGGTAAATATATTTGATACATATTTTCAAGATACATTCCTTTCATCAAAGCCTCATTATTATTAATGAATTACGTATTCCCTTTAGGAAAGACTACTATGTGCAAGTTGAGTAGGTAGTATTTGCAGATACGTAGAAAAGCGCATACAATAGAAAATCACACTTCATGTGATTGAACACTACAAGTTGATTATTCTGCAGATATTTTACAGACAGATATATTTAGAAGAGACATCATGATTATTTACGGGATCTACTCACCAAAGGCTCGTTTCACGTTAATATTGAGAAGGCCACGGCTGGAGGTAAGATGATAAATTTTTTTTCCTCCTGAAAACGGCGTTGGAAGTTCATTCTAGATTGTTTGTAAAATACAGTCTTAAAGAAAACTACTTTCAAATAATTTAAACGATGTATGTAAAATGTATTAAGTCATTTTATATCATATCAGTTTATATCGACAATTGTTTAATTTTACAGTATGATTTAGTTTTGTCTGTCTGCAAAGGTTTTCAATTCTGTTGAGAAAGTTCCATAAATAGAGTGATCCGAACACATTGGTTGTGCAGGGTGTCTACTAACTAGGAAACCGGCAAATAGCCGGGAATGAAAATAAAACTGGGAAAACTTGGAATAGAATGCAAATACAGATCCAAAGGGAGAATTTCTTACTTGTAGTGCTATATAAACTATTTTGAATTCTTTGAAGAAATTTGGAAAATTTTTAAGAACACAAATGGCGTACATTTTTCGAAAAAATTGCAAGGACAGTTCTTTCAAAGAGGCAATCATCAATTTTCTCCTTGATTTTTCTTGAGGTCGAATTTATGTAGGGGAGATATCCTGTGAGATTGAGATTCCTAATAATCACGCTTTTTTTGTGAAAAAATATGTAACACTACAATTGGAATTGGGGCAGAACCTTTTATAAGCCAGCACATTGTTTCATTCAGTATATAAATACAAATAAACTCGTGAGAATTATTTGTCAACAATAAATCGGTGCTTACTTATCTCAATGCCCTTATTATCTGCCTAGTTTCAGTTAACATCATAGTTGTTTATTTTCATAAATATATTTTTTGTTGGTTATTTTAATTTGGGATCAATTATTGATTATTTAATAGACAAATACAAAAAATCCCTGCAACTATTTTATTTTAAGAGTTCAATTATAATTACATGTGTTCAAAACATAGTTGATGTGAAATTTACTTGGTTTTAAAATAATACCTTTTTATAATAGTTTCTTTGCAACTACTATTCAATCATTAATTAATTACTTATCAATCGCGATTACTAGAGAAGTTAAAAAATATATCGAGGAACTATTCAGCGATTCAAATACTGAAGATAATTAACCAAGGATATTTATATAAAAAATAACGACTGTGATGTTAAGTGAATCGACGCGAATCAAAACTGTATTATACTTCCAATATGTCTAAAAAAACTTCTAAGTGTGAATAACTTAAAAAATATCACTAAGCTATTTGTTCTAATTTTTTTAAACGCAGCATAGAATTCTTGCGAATATTCATACAGGCTGAGGGATTCAACATTTTTCAAATCGGAATTCCATACTGATTGACTGTTGATTTCAATATCTTGTAGAAAATGCCAATTTTTCACAGATTAGACAATAATTCCTAACTGTTGCACCTTTTTTTAATTTTATGATTTATCATATTCATTGCCATTTCAAATGGTTAAAATTCGAATTTAGTTGTTTTTTTATCACGAATAATTCCAAATATCACATTTTTGAAAACCTAAAATGTGATTCCCTGTTTGAATTTGTATTCCTCACTATTTCCCTATTCTTCTTGTCGGTTGACATAAGGGTTGTCCGTACAATTGACTTCATTTTTGTTGCTCAAACCACCCTGGTTCGTTCGTTTTTCTGACAGGGAGAATGGGGAAAATCGTGAAATGTTATTATTTTCTGGAATCTATGACACAATCAACGAATCCTGTAAGCAATACATTTTCTGAATGATATTTGGGAATTAATTGAACAATTTTTATTCTTTCAAACAATGTTTCCCTCCTACAAAGCGTGGAAACTTGTTATCTTCTGGAATTACTAACGCAATTAACGAACCAGAGGTTATAAGCGTAATATGAAAATCCTTTGTAATAAGTGTTTTTCCAATTTAGAAAATACTCGAGTGCAAAACTTTAAACAAATACTGCTTATGGCTTAAGGAACGTTAACCTGCAAACAAATCTATACGCCCACTTCAGTTTTCAGACATTATTGCGGAATGAAAATTCATAAAAGAAGATGTGAATGAGAAGCTTTGTTCAGGAACCATATTTGACTCTTCATGCTTAGAAATTTGCGTACCCTGTTTTCCCTCTGCATGACAATGCTGCTTAAGCCATTCGGTATTCCTTCGGTATCCCAGCCTAAAATGTGGCGTCAGAAGACATCCTTCCGAGAAAAGGAAGAAACATAGTATAGAATATTCGGCTGGAAATTCGGATGCCCATACCTGTGCGATAACACGACTGAGGCAAAGAAAAATCCAACTTTCTAGATTATTATTGTTATATACTATTTAATTATGGAGAACACTATATTCCTCAAGATATTTCTTAAATGTCACTCGTTGCTCAGAATTTCCCTATCTAAGAACATACCCTTATGGTTTGAATAACAATAATTTGTTAAACAATTATATTCGGTCAACCTAACAACACTATTCATATTTTTTCTCCTTGAATCACCCTGTAGACATAAAAGACCATGGACTGAAAACAATTTATATGTGGATCGTTCTCAAGAATCAGTATATAAAGGGACTAGCACATTAACAGAGCCCCTGAAAACGTGATAATTTATTCCTTTTTATATATTAAAAACAATACCCAACAGTTAAGGCCCATTACAAGGTATTAACCCCAATTGTAGTAGTATAATGCATGATATGTATTTCAAGTGTAAGTCAAAATACGCCAAACAATAATACCCGCTCTTTGCACATTTATACTCTACGAGAGATTATGAAATTTTCGTTTCTGTTTTGAAAACTGAGCAAAATACCGTAAATATATCAATGTCAGAATTGCTTGCTATATAAAGAACAATGTCGTTAATGACAGTTAACACTCGTTAAATTTGTGAATTTCTAATCGAATTATTATTTGTCGTTGCAATATAGAATACTTCCCTTTGTCGAAAAATAGATGCAGGCGTTCTGAATAAATGTTGAATCTTCTCTAAGACATATTAATAATCTAAAAATATTTTGTTCAAGATTCGATCATTGTTTCATTATTTCCAGAAAATAATATCTTTCAACGATTGGGGAAAAAATGGTTTATGCAAATAGTATTTGTTCGAACTATTTCAAGTCAGTTACAAAATACTAGAAGCTCGTCTTTTTTAGAATAAAAATCAATCCTATTGCTTAAGGTCTCAATTCATTTTTCGGAGGATTCCCTGAAATTTTATTCAAGTGGTGTTGAATAAAATGCAAATAATTAATGTTTATAACAATAATAAGTGTATGATTCCTAAATGATCTTTTCTCATTTTCATAATTCATGATTGAGAAAGTATTAGAATCGTCCGAAATTTCACATCTCAATTTTTCAAAGGATCTTCACGTTTTAAGACCCTCTGAGGCCGAAAATCAGGATTTGGCGATGGTGTCTGTCTGTTGGTCTGTATGTTATTCCGTCCATCCGTAAACACGATAGCTCCCAGAAAAATGAACGGATCAAGTCGAGCTTTGCTACAGTTTTTGAGGGTTCCAAAGGGAAGAATGGGTTCGTTAACCAGTCTTACTCGACCATCGGTTCTGATTTCGCTGATCAAAAATGCTATGGAAAAATCTAAAATTCCAATTTGACGCTGAACGAAGTGAGATACGTAAAAACGTTAACAAGGTGAATTTTAGCTTTTAACAGACCTACAAATATGCCTTGAACCATTTTTTGATACAACTTGTGCTTTTGATTTTCACCATAGAAAATTCTATGGAAATAAATAAAAAAATCGAATTTCCAACCCAAAATATGCAAAAATGTCCTGATGAGGAACTATAGCTTTCTAAAAGACTCACAAATTGTCCTTTAACCATTTTTTGGTACGAGTCGTGGTTTTAGTTTTCACCGCCGAAACTTCTATCATAAAAAACAGAATACAATTTGAAATCTAACAACGCTAGACATGCAAAAATATTCAAATGAGAAACGATAGCTTTTTAAAAGACTTCAATATTGTCGTATCATAATTTTTTTATAGAACTCGTGGCTTTGGTTTTAACCACTGAAAATTCGTTGAAAGACAAAATGTCGGAAATTGAGCGCAAAGCATGAGTATCACGATGTGTACCTTAAAGCCAACAGAGCTTTGATGATTATAATCTTTACCTATGCTTAATTACGTAATAAACTCAAAATATGAACATGCAGAGATAAACTGGGATCCCAAAGAGATGGTTTCGCTAAACTTACTTCTGAATCTGCATAATTAATATTAAAAAAACAATGGGGAAGCTTTCCGAGTGCAAGGGATAAATATTCGAGCGCGAAGAGCAACTCAAATACATTATCGAGCGCGAAGTGCAAGATCCGACAGACGCGCAGAATCCTTCGAAAAATAAAATGAGGCCTTGATTAGTAGGATTGAATTAGAGTTGTAACTCTCCGCTGAAGAGGAAGCTAAAACTGAAACTTCTAATAACTACTGTTTAATATACAATTTTAATTTGGATTATTTTTTCCTTCGGCACGTTCAGAAGCCTCCATCCAAATTCGCAGCAATGAATAAGGAATATATTCTTTTCGATTATATATCTCATTATAGAAATTGACGAATTTTGAGATTTTCTCACATAGTAATATATGTCCTCCAAATGCGCCGTCTATTGATGTGGAAGATTTGAGATGTATCGTTAGATCACTTTTTTCTTACAATTATTGAAATCCATTACAGTTAACATAAAATTCATAACTTTTGAACTATTAGTAATAAAGGATATAATAACCGCTCATTTTGGAGCTTGTTTTATTATCCATCAATTTTTTCACACATTGTTCTGAAATTCTTCGCCAAAAGAAATAATCTACAGAAACGTCTGGGAAAAATTGCATTTTTTGTTGACAACGATTCCAAAATACATGCAGATTAGAATGTCATCGGAAAGGATGATCACACAACTTATAACAACCAATCCGTTCTAGAAAGGACGAGAGAAAAGGTCCTTTATTTGCACCAGTTGACTTCACTACTTGTGTAAATGTAATAATGCCATAAAAGCTGATTTTAAGAGTTGTTGAATTCATTGATTATTCTTCGGATAACCGTGTGTTCAATGTTTGTTCCGAAGCAAAATAAATTTTGATAAATGTATAAAACTCCAAATAATAATATACGGATGTTCGAAAAATATCCGCAAATGTATAGAAATCATAACCTAATTTTCCACCTGATGTGTATATAACATGTTTGCTCACTCAATTAGAATTTCTTTCGACAACTCAGAACCCTCAGGCAGCACTTTCCTCTTAGTGTGAACTAATTGTTGAACTTGTGCATGTAAATCTGTCATGTAGAAAGTGACCGACTCTTTGAAATTCGCGGGAAATGTCATGGTGGCAATAGTGCCACCGTATTTAAGACAAAAAACTCTATTTACTTAAGTATTTATTAACAATCCATTCGAATACACAAACGATAGTACTGATAAAACACGTAAATGCTAATAAACTCTTTTTGGTGAGAAGCATTACGTGCTTAAATTTGGAAAATGGATCAATCGCGTGTATAAATATAAACGCTATGACATGCTCGATTAGGTATGATTTTGGAGTGGGGTTGCCTATATGTACATGCATGAATATCGCACCATCTGCGCTAACCGCGAACCGCGATCGTTCCGTTCGTTTGGAGTAAAATTGGCGGGAAACGTCAGGAAGAAACGTGTGATTCCTTTGAATAGGCGGGTAGCAGACGAGCAGACGCATCGTGTCAGGTCTTGCTGTTGAATTTTGCGTGGTGCTGTGCGTTTGTTGACGGCAAAATATTGGATTTCGTTGGTGCCTCGTCAGTCCGAATTCGCATTAAAAGTATATAAATCACTGTTGCATTAACTGCAAATAATTTGGATTGCTTCCTTTCGTTCTGAATCAACAAAATAATATTTCGAAGTGAAACGAGTAAGTTAATTTTCTTGTATTTCATTTGGAATAAAAGCGAGGATAGATAGAAGTACATATATTATCCCTGCAAATATCATTCTTTCATTTTTTTGTCCCTTTTCTGCATACTTACCATTTTTCTTCCTCTTTTCAATTGTTTTCTCGCAAAATTTGCTTCGCATTCAGCAACCAAAAAATTCTGAAATATTTTGTTTTCAAGTATAACTAGACATTCCTTGTCTGGCTTGCTTATAATAATAGAAGAAAATTCCCTATAGATGGAAGTGAAATAATTATTTTTATTTAATTTCTCCTCATACTTGGTAATCAAGGTTTTTCTGTTCCAAAAATAGTTTTGTCACAGAAATATACATCTTGTTTCCAATATATTCAATCATTTATTTAGATTATCTTTTTTGGAAAATTGAGTATCTTCCAGAATATTTGTTTTGTCAAGATTTATATGCATACATTTCAGATACAGATTACTGCATCGATTCATTGTTACTTGAACCCCATTGTTTGAAAAGAACAAACAAATCGTTGTTGATATATAAACTCTATAATAATTCAGGGTGACGACTTGACCGGGAAACCCGGAATTTTAATTGGCGGGAAATGACCGGGAGTTCAATTAAAAACCGGGAATTTACTTCACTCAGCCTAGGCTATAAAAAATTTCTACCAAAAAAATACGAAACATTTCAGCTTTCTTTTCATGAACCAAAAAAAGATCTTATCATTTGATTTGAAGAATCAAACGTCCCTTCAATTTGATTCTCAAAATATTTAAATATATCCATACGTCATGATAGGAAGAATTTTTTTTCCATTATAAGGAAAAAGTTTTGCAAATTCGTTGCTCTGTGAATTTTTTTTAGCTGACTCAAATTTAATAATCGAATTGATGATAGCGAATTTCAGAAAATAATTATAGTTTTCATTTTAGGACAGGGAGTTTCAGTGAAGAGGTAAAATTTCACTTGGAACAGGGAATTCTTTACATAATAATGAATCCTTATAAGGTTGCCAATCAAGAATCAAAATGGAACGGGAACTTTTCAAACTAATTATAAATTCGCATTCAGAAGAGAGGAATTTTCGAAAATTGTTCCTTCAATTCAAAATTTGTCAAAATTTTAAAGTCCCCTCTTCCTAATTTCAAATAAAGAAAGTACTTCAAGCAGTCTTTAGAGTTGGAGTAGTATTCTGAAGAAGAAATTCAAAATTCACCTCTGGTTGAAATTGTAACTTCTTTGTTGAAAATCAATTTTTGATTTAGAAAATGGAACTATTTCTTTGAGAATTTATATACTTCGTGGAAAGTTTGCCTTTTTTTGTAGAAAATGAATGTTTATGGTTAAAAATTCATCTTTTTGATTAAAAATCATCTATCCATTCGAAGATTCATTATTATACCTGGAAATTCATCAGTTTTTGTTAGAGATTAGTTACTTTAACCGAAAATTCAACTGTTTTCAAATTGTTTTCAAACTGTATTCCGTTGAAACTTCACATATTCTGTTGAAAAATGGATTTTTTGTGGAAAATTATCTCTTTCTTCGGATATAAATATTCTTCTTCAAAAATTCTTTTTGGCGGTTAACATATTTTTTCGAAAAATGGATTTTTTGTAGAAAATTATCTTTTTCTTCGGATATCAATATTCTTCTTGGCGGTTAACATATTTTGTTGAAAAATGGTTTTTTTGTAGAAAATTATCTTTTTCTTCGGATATCAATATTCTTCTTCAAAAATTCTTCTTGGCGTTTAACATATTTTGTTGGAAAATGGATTTTTTGTAGAAAACTATCTTTTTCTTCGGATATTAATATTCTTCTTCAGAAGTTTTTCTTGGCGGTTAACAATTCAAGTTGTACAGTCATACATTTTTCATTTTAGTCCAACATTCATCAAGTTAAAAACTCTTATGTTTGGTTTGAAATTAATTTTCAAGGCCAAAAATGTCACTATTCCATTTTTGTTTGAAAGTTTCTGATTTTATGGTTCAAATTATAACCATTCTGTTGAAAAATTTTATTTTTCGGTTGAAAATTAATTTTTTTCTGAGCATTGAACTATTCTGGTTAAATGTTCCTCATTTTAGTTAAAAAGTCCTCTTTCTGTTTCTGGTTTAAATTCAACTACTTCAGTTAAACATGTACAATTTCATTTGATGCTTCATCATTTTCTGTGGAAATGTAATAATTTGGTCTAAATTTAGTTTTTTTTTGGTTTAAAGTTAGTTTTTTGTGTTATAAGTAATTTTTTTTCAACTAAAAATTCAACTTATTCCAATTGAAAATTTCATAGTTTCAGTAAAAATCTTTTTTTTTTAATTAAACATGCATTTTTTTCAATTCAAAATTTGAGTAATACAATTTTCGTTGCCGATTTATCTTTTCAGTAAAAGTTAATTTATCCGCTTGAAAACTCAACTCCTTCAGTTAAAGCTTCCTTCTTTGAGGGTAAAGCACTTATGCTTGTTTTAAAGTTGGGTTTTTAAACTAAAAATGTTACTGTTCCATTTTTGGTTGAAAATAATAATTTTTTTACTTTGAAATTTGATTATTTTTTTAAAACTTCATATTTTTTCTTTGAAAATGATTCATGTCATTCGAAAACTCATCACATTGGTTGAAAAATGAACTATTTTGTCGTAAATCTGTTGTTTTTCCTGTTCTCGTAAATTGATTTTCTTTATTGCAAGTAACTTCCAATTTGAAAAAAATGATATTTTTTCTGTTGAAAATTAGGGTACTCTTTTAAGAATTGATTTATTTTGCAATGTTTGATCTGTTGTGTTAGAGGATGTTTAGATTTGAATAAAAATTTGACCGTGAAAAACCGGGAAATGACCAGGAATTTGAAATCGTTCTCCGAATCGCTATCCTGTAATTTATAAATTACTAGTTTTATTAATAGCAATTACAGTATGACGAAAATTGAACTTGTTTTTTTTTTAATAAAGGCTACGTAGATCTGATTGGAT
>WSXT02200840.1:0-18753 GCA_011762715.2 Neuroterus valhalla | reverse complement strand
GAATTTTTTGTTTGGTTTTGCACAAGGAATTCGTACATACAAGGAATATGATGAGTTGAGGATCACCCTGTATATATATTATTTTATTTTATCTTATTGTCAGAAACGGAAGTAAAATCTCCAAAGATATTGATTTTAGTGTGTTTTTTTTATCGCAGCACACTGAACCGTAATTTCGCACATGTGGAATTTTTTGATACACTAATAAATAAAATATGAAATATTTTTCAAGAAAAGTTGGAAAGAAAAGCTTTCGAAATAATTTTTACAGAAAAACAATTTCCATTTTGAAAATTAAATTATATCAACATAGTTGAATACATACTTAATAAATTGCTTTTTATCCGATCCTCAAATAATGGTATATACTTAGAGTAGCAAATAATGAAAATTTATGGCATTAAAAGATTAGTTTGCTAGTGAAACCGAGCATGGAAGAAGGGATGTTCGTTCAAGTAACTCTCGAAAACGACTGAAGGTTTGAAGTACAGAAATCGATGTTTGAGGGTAGATTCGAAGACAAATTGAAGTAGGGGTGCCAATGACTTGATTGATGACGTAGAAAATACAAATACGATTCGGGTGAAGCCTACCATAATATTAAGCATCAGTTGCTCAGAATTATAAACGATGGTTCAAAATTGGAAAGTTTGAAACCAGCAACATCTGCCTAACCGTTATAAATATTATAGGGTAGTAAATCGCTATTTTCTGTTAGAGAAGGAATTGTTCTCGAAGCTACACATTTTGAACGAAAAAGAAGCTCGGCAGTAGTAAAAAAATTGGTTAAGCCTCAACAATGTACCTAAACTATTATTGAAAGAATAAGGTTTACCAACCTTTTTTGCTTACCTCTAACTGTTGACTCATTTTTGTATTCCACAATGAAAAAAGAAAAACAGGTATCACATTTACACAGTCACATTCACAGTCTTCTAACAGCATCTCAGTTTCTCTTGAAATAATCGATTTAATTGTTTAATTGCTTATTTGTTTTCTATTTCAAATTTTCTCTTTATCACACTGACCCCATTATAGCACACCTACCCGTATCGACCCTGCTGATTAAGGAAATTTATAAATTCAATGCTAATCATGAATGTCAATGAAACTTCTTGGCCTTGTAAGGGCTGTTTTCTCCTATAATATATTTAAACCATTCCAAAGTATCCTTGTCACGTTGAATGATACGTGCAATTTTTCTTCCTGTGCTCGAATATACATACCAGTCGTACTTGACTGTCCGTCGCTAATTTAGAATTGTGAGAATGGCAACTGGATAAGGGCTGTTTGTTTTTTTCGTCCTTAAATGCAACAAAATTATCTAAAAATTGTTTTACTACCGTGAAACGCTGTAAATAATGACCACTTATTTCAAAAAAATTTTGACTGAATATTATATTATGTAGTAGAGTAAAGCAGGGGGAGGCAGCCCATTGCTTTTTACTTTCTCAATGTCTATTCAAATCGCGCACCCTTTTAATGCACAGTCGGTTGGGTAGGTCTGCAGGGTGGCGATTTGACCGGGAAATGACCGGGAATTTAATTCAAAAACCGGAAATTCATTTGAGTCAACCTAGACTATTAAAAATTCTACTGAAAGAATACGAGAAATTATTGCTTTATTCTTATCAATCAAAAAGATATCTTATCATTTGATTTCAAGAGTGTAACGTTCTTCTAATCTGATTCTCAAAAGATTTATATGCATCTATACTTCATGAGAGGAAGAATTTAAATTTTTTTCGTCTTAAGAAAAACATTTTGCAAATTTTTTGTGAGATTTTTTTAGTTGACTTAAATTTTTTTTTTATCATCTAAGTTTTTTCAAAAAAATGTAGTTCTCACGTTCTATTTGCTTTTCCTCATTTATCTGACTTGGGACAAGGAATTTAAGAAAATAATCATAGTTTTTGTTGTACGGCAGGAAGTTTCAGTGAAGAAATATTATTTCACTTGGAATAGGGAATTTTTTTTACATGGCACAGGAACTCTTCAAAATAATTATAATTTGGATTCAGAAGAGAGGAATTTTAAAAAATCGGTCCTCCAATTCACAATTCTTCACAATTTTCCCTCTTCTCAATTTTAAATAAAGAAATTAGTTCAAGCAATTTTTAAAGTAGAAGTAGTATTCCGAAGGAGAAATATTGCCTAAAAATGATAGAAAACTTGTTTACATTGTTCATTGCAAATTCATCCTTTTCAGTTAAAAAATCAATAACTTGGTTATAATTTAAACTTGTTTGTTGAAGGTTATATTCTTATGTTAAAGTTGCATTATTTCAATTCAGAGTTCACCTCTGATTAAAATTGTAACTACTTTGTTAAAAATCAATTCATCTTTTTTTATGAAAATTCAAGTATTTAGTTGAATCTTGATTTTTGAATTTGCAAATTAAACTATTTCTTTGAGAAGAAGATTTATGATTATACCTGAAAATCCATCAGTTTGGTTGAAAACCAATTTCTTCAACTGAAAATTTTACTGTTTCATTTTTAGTGGAAAATTGATCTTCCCTAGTTCAAAATTCGACAATTTGGTGAAAATTTTTCTTTTTGAATTGAGAATTCCATTATTTCGTTGAAACTTCACATATTTTGCTGAAAAATCAATTTTCTGTAGAAAGTTATCTTTTTCTTCAGAAGTTAATGTTCTTCTTCATAAATTCTTCTTTACGGTTAACAATTCAACTTATATAGTCAAACATTTTTCATTTTAGTCAAACATTCATCTATAGTTGAAAAGCCATTTTGTTGAAAGATTTTATTTTTTGGTTGAAAATTCATTTTTTGACAAAAATTGAACTAGAATAGTTGGATGTTCATCAACTGCTTCACTTGAAGATTCTTTGTTTTAGTATAAAACTCTTTTCTTTGGTTTGAAATTGTTGTTTTTTTTTTAACTGAAAATGTTACTGTTCCATTTTGTATTGCCAATCATTATTTTTTGAGTTCGAAATTCGACTATTTCGTTGAAGCATCATATTTTTTCAAAAAATTATTCTTTCTATTGGAAATTAATCTTGTTTGAAAATTCACTTTCATGATTAGAAATTGAAGTGCTTCAGTTAAATATTTATCTTTTTATTTGAAAATTCATCTTCTTGGTTGAAAAATGAACTATTTGGTTGTAAATCCTTTTCTTCTTTTTGTTACAGTAAACTGATTTTCCTAATTGTAAGTTTAACTGTTCCAATTTTTGTAAAAAAAAAACTGATTTTTTTTGTTGCAAATTTGAATATTCTTTTCAAAATTGATTTATTTTGCAATGTTTGATCTGTTTTGATGAAGGATGTTTTGAATGGACGTCATGAATCAAAAAAAATGATTGTGTTTTTTGACAACTATAAATATTTTACTTCCAGTCGAGCTTCCAGTTGACCGGGGAAATTGAAAAACTTGACCGTGGAGAAACTGGAAATGACCGGGAAATTGAAATCGTCCGCCGAATCGCGTAATTTTCGCGAGTTTCAAGCGTGATAAAGTTTCAGGAGAGACATTTAATCTTGTATATTGTAATTATAAGTCATCTTGGATACAATAAAAAACATTATTCATATGATACTTTCTGTATGTTTGAGCAATGGGCTGTCTCGCCCCACGTTTTTGCAGGTAGATAAATAATCAAGCTTTCTAACGGCGCCACGCACTTGACGATACCTCTCTAAGCAAGTGCTCTGCAAACCAAAATGTGCCAACCGGGCTGCCTCGATCTGTTCTACTCTATACAAATAATTTTATTCTTGGTCCCCGAACAGTTGTCTTTCTTATATTTTCATGAAATTCTTGAATTTAAGTGCAACTTTTCTTTCAAATTTCAGCATATATATAAATCTAGTGTCACCATGTTTGAAGCCTATTCTGATTTAATTCTGAGTGATTTGGAATGATTGATTCTCGAATCCTCAAATATTTCCATTAGCTGTGAGTTAGACCCTTTAAATTGGAGTCCATTTTGATGATATTTTTCATTTCCAGGGGCCAGATTATGACGAGAGTCTTGACGCATCAGCAAGAGCAGATCGCATAAGCGGATTGTTACATCGCTGGGAACTCGCCAGCATGTCATGGTCAAACATCGCAGACTTAAAGAACATTCCGTCCTCAACAATCAAAAATCATGCCAGTGTTATGTACACATCCCGGCAAAGTCTGAGTGCCAAGGACCGTGAGGGCATGCGGAACATCATTGGTGGTAGACCAGAGAGTGCTCCAGTTTACATGACAGCAAACCGAGTAGATGGTATTGAAGAGAGCTGTAATCCTTCGCCCAGCATGCCACGTCATGTTTTGGAGTCCATCAGTCAGAGTCCAACCCAGAGTTTGAAAAACGTCACACCACCTGGAATGTCTCCTACGAGCCATCGCTACCAAGACTACAGAGACTGCAATACCAACCAAGTTACCAAAATCACCAAAGCTCAATACTCTCATGTTCAGGGTCCTCTTAACGGAGACTACATGACCCAGCAAAACCTCTACAGGGAGCAGTACCTCCAGCAGACTGGAATGCTTGCCATTCCACCGCCCTACACAGTCGGCTCGCCAGGTGGAAATGTTCTCAAGAACAACTCCTATGTCCAGCAATTCCAGATAGCCGGCTCGCAACACTTTCCTGCACCGAGAAAAAGGGACTTCAACGCAGCTCAAATGACGTGACCAGCGCAGGCCAGAATCACGCGATAAGACTGAACTCTGAACAAGCTAGGGGACTTCCGATCCTCGAGGATCTCCGACGATCAGCTGCCAAAGGGACCTATGGAAGGAAGGGAGTGTAAGAGAGAAGAAGTGGTGGAATTACTCAGCAACCCTGAAATTCTAATCTTTCTAAGGATAACAAGATGGAAGAAAAGAAGAGGCTCTCTGAAATCCAGATAGAGGTGCGAGGAAGGCCTAAGGCATATATGTAAATTCACTCCGGACAGAGAGACGGATTGAGAACCTGGAGCGATTTGTTCTTTAACTTTTTAAATATATTGAGACAGAGTTTTGATTGGGAAGCTACAGGAAATATTGGAATTGTAATTTGTAAGGGTATAAGGAAATAATAATAAGAAGCTGAGTTTATGATTTTTCAATTCAAGTTAAATTTACGTAAAGAACTCGTAAGAGCATAAATTGATACGTACATACTACATATAAACATACCGTACATAAACACCGACTCAAAGAACTCGTCAACTTGAGCTAGCTCATATTGGTACACTAGCATGGAAACTCACGTTAATTTTCGCTAATCTAAGGAAACTTGGAGAGCATGAATCTGATACATTTTCGTAAAATTGAATCCAAAAACATAAGCTCATTCTAGTTCTCAAGTTTCCTCGACAGTTTGAGCTGACGGAAGTCAGTTGATTCGACAATATACCATGAATACGCTTAGGGTGACCAACTGACCACTGGACCAGAATACCGGGGAAATCCAGAAATGACAGTGAATTTATTTTCTGACCTTTCATTTATGGAATCAATTGAATGTCACTCCATATCATTTCATGAAATAACGTAAGATTGAATGAGTTAGCTTTGAAACTATTTGCAATGGCTACGATTTCAATGGAAAAATCCACAATTTCAAGTACTTCTAATTTTGTAATTGTAAAATTTTTAAGATTGATTGGCAAATCGTTTAATTTTCAATGCATGAATTAGACAATTTTGATTTTCAAGTCTTTATTTTTTTTTCGGTTAATGTAACAAGTTCATAATTCTACATTTATAAACCGAGGCCTTAATAGTTTAATATTGTATCATTTTGAACGATCATAATTGAATCATTTTCGGTTGACACTGTACAAATTTAACGTGTTTGGAATTCACGAATTGTTACGTGAACCCTTCTGGGCTGACCAATTTTATTGCAAATTTAAAGAATTGATATAGCGCTTGAAATTTAACAATTTCGAATCAACATCTTTTCGTTAAAATTAAGTTTATTCTCAATTATACTTAATTAAAAAATCATTGTAAAGCATTTGTTATCTTACTGACAAACGTGTAAATTGACATCTTAGAAGTTTTCTAAGAGAAATCGACACTATACAATGGGAAAAAGTTAAGCTGTCCCTGAACATGGAATTTCATAATCTGGAAATGTAAACGGATTTTCGGAGTAGAAGAATAAGACTTTAAAATTTAAATCTTTAAATTATATTATGTAGGTATAAAAGATTCAAAGTTTAAATACGAAAAAATTGTATTCCTCCTGCAAGCTCTCAAAATTGTGCGTTTCTATTATCGTAAAAACTTTTAATTTGGATGAAATCAAAGTGATTCAGGAAAATGTAAATAGTGCTTCAGATGCTTGTCACACCTAAATTGTTTTCCTTGGAATGTAAACACACTCAAAATTCAAATCATGCGAAAAAGAACATTTTAACTTACCATTTAAATACATCAAGTTGAACTTCGAATTTCGGAATACATTGACACTCTGTAAATTGTGAGATCAACTACAGTATATGATTGGTAATTCACACCTTTGAACTTGAATGGTGCTAAAACTCATGTCTTTTTGTTTATACTTTTACTTCTTGATACTTATTCTATTGACGTGGAAAAATACAGTTTTCAGTGATCGAATGCATTTATAAACATAATTACCTGAATTTCTTCTGCTGGACATCATTGAACTGAAAAATTATAAACTCGTAGGTAAATGTATTTGAAAAGTCTTGCGTAACCTGTTCCTAGCTCTTTTCTTTCATCAATGGTAATAGTATATGCTGTTATCTCAATGATCGACTGAACAAATTGCTCATTCTTGGGTGAATCCGTCTCTCATGAAATTATCAAAATCAACTATTTTGAAAATGAGTAACTTACAAAGGTTTTCCGAAAAGAGAGCGTGTCAACTATATTCTACATTGTTAGAGTGTCTCATCTACATCCATATTCATGAATGGAGATACAGCACTCTAGCTGAGCATAATACATATAATTGATACGCTCTTTTTTCGAACAAAATTTGTTTGTGTCGTATTCGTCGGGGCAGTCAAAATAGCATTCAGGCTAAATTTTCTTCGAAATTATAAGTGCCAAAAAACACTGTAACACGCAATCGTCTGTGCATACAAATATCGATGTTCACATTTGACTCGAGTAGTTTTTGATGTTTATTATATTTTTGAATTCTCTTTTCGTTTAAGAAAAGGGAAATCTTCATTTAAACTTTCTCGAAAAAACGTCTTACCGTCGAGATGCTTTT
The DNA here is from genome assembly GCA_011762715.2 of Neuroterus valhalla. Classification (NCBI taxonomy): domain Eukaryota; kingdom Metazoa; phylum Arthropoda; class Insecta; order Hymenoptera; family Cynipidae; genus Neuroterus; species Neuroterus valhalla. The sequence continues at coordinate 11,543 of WSXT02200840.1, read as the reverse complement.
GTATAAATGTATTGAAGGGAGATGTACCTGGATGTGTACGTGAAATTATACATGTATAATTATTTATCTTTTAAGTGACTGGAAAAAACCAAACAAAAAAGATCTAGAGATCATCATTGTGTGTACAATCGCTGTATTTACTATCCTAATCTGTTGAATTAACGTGATGAGTGTATATTTATATATTGACCTTGTTTAATGCTATCGATATTCGATATATTCTAGTTGATAATGAGAGAATTTTATATTTCATGTTAAAATATACACTGTACTGTCGAAACACCCTATATAAATTAATTAATTCTGATCACCTGAGACTGTAATTTTTCGTTTCACTGAAACGTTTCCCATATTGTAAATAAAAATCCATTATTTTTCTCCAGCAAAATTTATGATTCAATTTTATATCCAACTATAGTTATAATAGTATACGGATTATTTTGATAGGAGAAAATTATTCCATATCAACTGAAACTGAAGGCATAAAGATTTATTAATTATAAAACTTGATGTTCCAATTTGAACGATTCGAAAATTGAAAGTGTTTTAACCTTAACAATTTTGGATTCAAAGTTTTACAAATACCACTTGCAATTATATAAATTGTATGTTTTTTTTATATCAAATGGTTTGTAATTCCTAATACGGTATTGGTTAAAAATCTAGTACAGCTTCCAATTAAAAAGCTTAGGAGTTCAATATTTTGAAATTGGAATGCGCTGGAAATAAACAGGTTTGAATGCTTTCAATTTTGAAGAGTCCAGACATTTATAATTCCAGATTGAATTTTCGAAAATTTTGGAAAATATTTAAAATTGTATCAGTTCTAAATGGAACGGTTCAAAAATGAATAATTTCGAAGATTCTGGCTGACATCAAAATTTAAAGGGCTTGAAATTCAATATTTCTGAAAAAAAGGATAATCCAAAAATAATAGAAATTGAAATTCTACAATTTTTTTCAAAAGCGTTAAAAATTGAATAATTTTAAATTCAAATTTTGAAGAAAGGACTTTTCCACACAGAATAAGTTTAAATAGTTTGAAATTCATGAATTCATTTGCCATAGTAACAAACCATAGTATTGCCATAGTATGGCAAACGTCTCTTATTAGGTTATTCTGTTGGATAGCAGAATTCTCAGTATAGATTCTCGTAAAATTTCAGATTATGAACGATTAAAAAATTTCATGCATATTCACTATCATTATTATGCATTATTTTCATTTAACAACATCACATATGGGGCATTATTCCTCAATTAGGTGTACTCACCTTGAAAAATGACTTTCCCTGATCGAATTCAAAATTGGGCAAAGTGCAGTCCTACGAAGTAGTACTTTATGGGAAAAAATTTTTTTCGATTGGATAAAAATTGGCAGGAGTGGGGGAGGGTGAATTTTCGGATTTTGTGCTGGTAGTCCCTATTTCTCCAAAAGTACCTCTTCCTTTTATAGATAAAAGAGTCAAAACATGTCACTTGGATTTAGAAATTAGACAGGGCTGTGATGTAGCAGCAGATCAAGGGACGTAAAAACGAGACATCCTCAGATAGACATTCGTCAAATGCTTCCAAATTCACAGTTCTAATGGTACCATGCTACCTGAGAACTGCAGAATCAAACAATGTTGTATGGATTAATCCTCATTCTACATTTCCTAAACAATGTATATACAGATCTTTGATGCACCCGCCAAAGAAACTAAGGAGGGAACACAAGAACTAATGAATGATGTAAACAGAAAAATCGGTAAATTGCTGCCAACAATAATGGGTACATTCCATGACAATTATATAGCCAAAGTAAGAAAGTATAGCAATCAGACGCGTTACACTTCGCTCGTCAATTTTAATTCAATATTTGCTATTTTAACCAATATTTGCAGTTTTAGAATGTTTTAAAACAATTCTCATGAGAATTGTTAAAAACACTTGACCGAAAGACTAGGCACTGCAGTGCCTAGTCTTTCGGTCAAGTGTACCTTCCGGGCTCTAGCCCGGTAAATAACAGTACTCGCTTCGTACTTTCTTACGTCAACTCAACGAAATTCGGCTTGTTGATGTGTTTCGGTGTGCCTTGTACCTGCTCTCATACCTGCTGTCATCATCGTTCGAAGGAACCGCCTTGAGTGTAAACGGAGTCATCTATTTATTCTGGTTATTTAGTCTTTGAAGATGGCATCAGAATTTCCAGTTTCACAATTTGATCAGCTCTTAGAAAAATTTAGCGGAGTGGAGTCCTTGGTTTCGTCCTTACATAGTAAAGTGGATCAGCCTTTACTTGAGAATACAGAACTTGAAGCGGAACAGGAAAAGTTGAAGGAGACCATGGGGGAACAGGGTAACAGAATCGAAATTTTTGACAGGACCCTGAGAAAAAACAACCTAATTCTGTTTGGTAGTATATTGAAGACGACATTGAAGACATCTTTTAGGTAGTCCGCAAAATTTTAAAAACTCATCCGAACATTGAAATGCGCCTTGAGCAACTTGAATCAGTCAATAAACGACTAGGGTTTAACAGGTCGGGTACACCTCGTCCTGTCTCTAGCCAACTTTGCTCCATTATCAATTACAATTCAAAGCCGCGGATTAATTTCGGAAAGGACCTCAGGAAAAACGAATCCATTGGAATGACGTCTGTGTGAATCGCGTATCTGTCATTTGCAGATTCATGAATTGACAACTGAATCGGTTTGCTCCTATGTCTATCGGTTATTTTCTTGAACAGTTTTGAATCTGCCATATAGTGCAATGACCATTTCAGGCAAAGTCATATTGAATGGGCTTTCCTCTTTTCGAATGAGACCATATTTTTTTAGGTTAGACTCCCATATTTCAGACGATTTTTTCAAATTTTATAAGTTACGACAGATCTGAAGAAATAATATACAAGCCCACTGGATTCCTGTTTCTATTTGACTTCTGTAAGAAGTAAAAGCTTTTGCGGCCTGTAAGTCAGACCAAAAAATAATTATGAGTGAAATTCTTCTCTGGCATTCAAAGTGACAGATACGCAATTCAGAAACTCCCTCTACGTAACGCTGAATCTAAGCCTTGTGAAATTTGCAGATAGATTGAGAGCCCTCCCCCCGACCCCGAAACAAATTCCTGGCTTCGGGTCTGTCTCAGGTTCTAATTTCTGGACCGATGTCAGATAGAGCCGGACTAATTTCGGAGTCTATGTTTTCAAACGGACGGATTTCGGATTTAATCAGACCACTTTCCGTTTTGACTTTAACAAAAATAATCTCAGGTTCTGAATTCCGGACCGATTTCGGATGAAGCCGGACTGATTTCAGAGTCTATGTATTCGAGCGGATGGATTCCGGATTTAATCGGACCACTTTCCGTTTTAACTTTACCAAAAATAATCTCAGGTTCTGAATTCCGGACCGATTTCGGGTGAAACCGTACTGATTTCGGAGTCTATTATGTATTCGAACGGACGGATTTCGGATTTAATTGGACCACTTTCCGTTTTCACTTCAACAAAAATAATCTCAGGTTCTGAATTCCGGACCGATTTCGGATAGAGCCGGACTAATTTCGGAGTCTATGTTTTCGAACGGGTAGATTTCGGATCTAATCGGACCACTTTCAGTTTTCACTTTTACAAAAATAATGTTTCTGCATTCCGGACCGATTCCGAATAGATCCGGTCTATTTGCGGAGTCGATATTTTTGACCAGACAGATTTCGGATTTAATTGGACCACTCTCCGTTTCCACTCTAACAAGAATAATCTCAGGTTCTGAATTCCGAACCGATTTCGAATAGAGCCAGACTACTTCCGGAGTCTATGTTTTCGAACGGGTAGATTTCGGATCTAATCGGACTACTTTCCGTTTTCACTTCAACAAAAATAATCTGTTTCTGAATTCCGGATAGATCCGGACTATTTGCGGAGTCGATGTTTTTGACCAGACAGATTTCGGATTTAATGGGACCACTTCCCGTTTTCACTTTAACAAAAATTATCTCCGATTCTGAATTCCGGACCGATTTCAGATAGAATCGGACTGATTTCGGAGTCTATGTTTTCGAAGGGACAGATTTTGGATTGAATGGGACCACTTTCCGTTTTCACTTTAACAAAAATATTCTCAGGTTCTGAATTCCGGACCGATTTCGGATAGAGCCGGACTAATTTCGGAGTCTATGTTTTCGAACGGACGGATTTCGGATGTAATAGGACCACTTCTCGTTTTCACTTTAACAAAAATAATTTCAGATTCTAAACTCTGTACTCATTTCGGATGAAAGCGGACTCTTTCCGGAGTTGAACTTTATTGTCCGGACAGGTTTCGGACTCAGCCAGACAAATTCCTGATTCGTTACTTACTGTTTTCGGATTAGATCGGACAAGTTTCGGAAAAAATTCTTGAATCGGTTCGATTTCGGATGAGTTCGGATCGATTCAGGAATCCGAAATTTTTAGAAGGGATGGTTCTTTCACAAATGGAATGCCGAATTTCTCTGAAAAAAGCGAAAATCCCTATTAATTTGCGCCCAAAAAGTTATTTTGAAACTCGAAAGGCAAAGATTTCACGAGTGTGAAGTTAGCTGCCCGAGCGAAGCGAGGGCTTATATCAGACGAGTGAAATCGCTGCCTTGACCCGCGTCATGCATACAATTCTTCATCATCCCGATAATCGAAATTTTGATTGGAGATGCCTGTGAAGCGTATCAAGAATGAGTTTTCTATCAGAGGGGAGAAAGTTACAGATCAATGCAAACAGCGGTGTTCTGTGTACACTGATCTGGGTAGAAAACTAAAGTCGAGTGGCGACATCTAGCTATCTGCATGCGCTCCACAAACCTACGATTTTACCAGCCAAATGTTACAGAATGTGGCCATCGATTCGTTGCCTCGTTCTTTCCTGCAATATTCCCAACGTTGCAGGAAATATATATGCAATATTGAGGCAATATTCGGTGCTAATAGGGAATATCCAACTTTACTTGTAATTTTGACTAAACATGGTTGTTTAAACTTTCATATTAGTGATTTCGAAGCATTTTTTACAGAAGCCTTATAGGATAGGTTAAATGCGCGGAAACTTCGAGATGGAATCGTTTCATAGCACCATCAGCACTTTCCGTCCCACTTTCTATCATAAATCAAATTAAGAAGAAAGTCAATACTTCTTTCAAGATGATTTCTAAAAATATTTCACGGGCAAAACTTTGGAGAAAGAAAATAATTCGATCAAAATCAAAAAAGGGGATATAATGTTTCTCTTTTGCAGTAAATTCCAGGTATATTTTTTATCTAAAGTCTTATCAAATCGGGTCAACAGTAGTCAAATGCATACCTTCGGGGAAGGAAGTTTTACTACATACATTACATGGATGTGAAGAGACGAGTGACCAACATAGTAAGACATACCTTACGTTGGTCAGCTATTTATTACGCAAGAATAATAGAAGTTGATACAAAAAAAAAAAGAAGACTCACGTCAAAACATATGGTAATTCCGAAGAACTAGAGCAATTTTAAGATCCCCGCGACTGCCAATTATGAATACACTGGAACCCCGATTCAAGCAACGTGTCGGGCATGGTCTCCGATAACTTTAGCCTGAAGCAAGGTTTACTTCAACCTAAACCATTTACAAAATTATAATAAACTATATTTCGTCTACATATAGATTTTCCTGAATATAAAGGAACCTTTTAGAACTTTACGCGTAGCGTGTGTGCCCCTGTTCGAATACTACAGCTCGCGCCACGCCTCTCGCTTATTCCCTTTGGATCCCTCCAAAAAGAACATTACCCCTTGTTCCAGTGTAGTAGATGTTTACAGGATTTAGCAGATTTGTATCATGCCCGACGGTAGCAGCTGCCTAAAACATGGCACGAGCATTGCTGACGTTGCCGCGTCATCAGTCCGCAATATTCTCCAAAATCATTAACAATAATCATTTATCTTACATGTGTTGTGAATTTATAGAATAATTCATATCACACTTCCGAACTTTTTTTGTTGCATGACTCGGCTGTCAAACGGAATAAACTAGTGAGGGACTTTTGCCATATAGGTTATTTTCTCATGCAAATATACCTGAAAATAGTTACTATGGCAAATGTCACTCAATAAGCTCTTCCATGGGACAGCAGCACACTGTACAGACTTTCATATTCTTTTACAATCATCTTCGCCTATAAAGAGACATGGTGCCCAGTTCCAACGTTTCTGGCAATGAGTAAAAAATGATTTTTTCAATATGAAAAAAAACGACATAGGCCTGCAAAAAGAAAAGAAAAATTATTATCTATTTATATTTATCCATATACATTTGTATTGTGTACAATATTTTACCAGGATAAATCATATACTATATAATTATGAACTTGAATTCAAAAATTTCGTACGTTTTTTCGTATCTCATTTTGTTTACAAGATACATTATATTTGTTTCAATTTTAGACATTATACGGAAATTTTTTAATGTTCAAAACTGTCGATATTTGTACATTCTGGATTTATAACGTTTGCAACGGTGATTCCAAAATAAAAGTATGATAATTTTAGATTGATTTTATCTCTCTCCCTTAGATCTCATTATCTGAGCAATGAAGACTTCGATCCGGTTGGCTCGAACCGCCGATCACATGTACATATATTTTTTCCACTTATGTACTACCTTCAAAGATTAAATTATTAACCAAACAGTCATCATCGAAATATTGCGTTCTTGAATAACCAAAAAAATTGCGCATAAAAATTTGTGTAATCAAGGAAGAATATAATAGAAAAAGGAAATCATATTTAAAGTTAAGTGAAACGTATGGTTTAAAAAAACTGAGAGTCGGAGAAAACTTATTTAAATCCGTGACTGACAAAAATGGAAGGCTTGCAGGCTCGACAGAAATTTTTTAGATCAGTTAACCACAGATAATCAAATATTTGGTCAGTAACCATACTTGGCATCTGAAGCTGCAAAACTCGCTTGAAAAACGACGTGGTCATTCCGATCAGAAATTCTCGTTCCTCACCCCTTTCAAATCGAGCTTTCAACATCTTTTCATACAATGGAAAAGTGCAAGAAGTATATCGCAGAGATTTTTTTATTTTTGAATTTCGAGCATAATAAACTAATTTTATTTCGCTTGCAATCAAGATGTCGAAATAAGAAACGAGGCCAGCGATCTTCTTTTCCTTTAATTGCACGATTTCCTTCTGGCATAGATCATAATGATCTGTTATAAAATCACTTCTAAGCAAGGAAATATTTTCCAAGTGCAAATATTCACCAGCAGCTTCCAATTTGGCTACCTCGTGAGCCATAAGCCGTGCAATCTTCACATATTCATCACTGTTGCGCATAATCTCTCGCGCAGTTTTTCGCTCGCAATTATTGGGGACTCTACATCGAGATCCTATATCATCTTCAAAATTCTGGCGGATAAGACATTCATCTTTATAAGATGGACTCGAATAACATTTTTTGTGGAATTTATCCCAAGCATCGGTTGCTGCTTCCACAGCGTACCAAAATGGAGTATGTCCTTCTTTATCCAAAATGTTTATATCGGCATCGTGTTCTAACAATAGTTCTACTATATCAGCACGTCCAGCATGGCATGCATGATGAAGAATTGTGCTTCCAGACGAATCCACTTTTGAATTAACGTCAAGGTGCCATTTTACGAAAAATTTCAACAGCTCGGCATAATTGCAGTCCCCACCAGGATTTTCACGTTTAAGGACCCAACTGTCATAGATAGATAATAAGCTAAATTCACTAGCATCCAAAAACGTTCCAAATTCTACAAGCAACTTGATTACATCTTGCTTTACTTTATGCACAACCGCGAATTCGAGTAAAGACTCATCCTTGTCAGTCTTCATATGAAGTGAGGCTCCCTTCTTCAATAGAAATTTAATAACTTCGATATTACTTTTTTTCAAAGCATGAAAAAGTGGAGTCAACCCGTTAGAACATTGAGAATTAACACAAGCACCGTACTCGATCAGCTTTCGTATAATACATTCCTCATTCCGTTCAATAGCACAATGGAGAGGAATATCCTTCTCAGTACCGACATCCACAACTGAGTCTCTCTTTAATAGTAGTTCAATAATAGATGGCGTACTCTCCATAACTGCCAGATGCAAAGGTGTATAACCCTTTTCCCCTTTAAAAGCAGAGGTGATATTTATTGGTGCATTGGAATACAAAAGCATCTGCACAATATTGAAATTATTTGTTGAGACAGCTTTCAAAAGAACAGACTGCCCAGACTCTTCAGCGTCAGAAGTTGCCCCATTTTCTAACAGACAGACAACAACTTCTTCCTGTTGATGCTTAACAGCAACGCAAAGAGGTGTACCACCATCATCATCTTTGGCATTTACATTGGCTCCTCTTTCTAATAGAATCTCAACGACTTCTTTTTCTCCACTTGCAGCTGCAAAGTGAATCGGCATGTATCCGAGTTTACATTCTTTGGAAAGGAACTCCGAATACGAATAATATCCGTACGTTAAAAGGCACTCGGCATCAGAATTTATTTCCACTGGATTTGAAGTTATTTTCACGTTCATATCAGCGCCTCGGTCCAGAAGAATTTTCACAATCTTTCTGTGTCCTGAGAGGCAAGCAGCAATTAATGGAGTAAAGAATTTTTTATTAGTCTCATGATCGTCTACTTTTGGATTTACCTCTTCTCCGTGTTCAAGAAGAAGATTGACAATGTTTTCGTGGCCCTTCTGGGCAGCTGCTTGTAGAGGCGTCAAGTATTTTCCGAAATTAACATTCAGATCGATTCCATTGTCAAGTATCATTCGGACGATGACTTCGTGTCCATGATAGGCAGCAACAAACAATGAAGCGTACCCTTCGAGCCCTTCTACGTCCTCACGCCTAATTGCTTCATATAGAATTTTTACTGCTTCTAAACAACCTGACTTAGCCGCGAAAAAGAGTGCAGTCTCTATTACAGTTGGTCCTTTAGCACTAGGGTTCGCATTGCATTCTAACAAAACCTCGATCGTTGATGTATCTCCCTTCCGAGCAGCAAGATGCAGAGAAGTATATCCTTCCTGCGTCGTTGAGTCTACGGGTATTCCTATATCCAGAAAGAGTTTCACCAATTCTTTATTACCAATTTCAACTGCAACATGGAACGGCGAAAAACCATTTGGTTGCTCTAAAGTAAAGAAAGATGATAGTTCGCAATTGCTGTTCATGAGAGCAGTGACGATAGGTAGTGATCCATTTCTGATTCCAATGTGGAGTGGAGTACGACCAAATTCGTCCACTGCGTTAGGTTTAGCGCCATATTCCAGTAAAATGTTAAGAATCTCTACGTGTTCTTTTTCAGCAGCAATGTGAAGAGACGTATAACCAGCGGATTCTTTCTGACCTCTAGATGCACCAGGACAAATCTGTCGTGCGTTAGGATCTACTTGATTCTTCAAGAGTTCACGAACGGTCTCAGAATGACCATTTGCAACGGCAAGATGAAGCGGAGTACGATCTTGTTTTGCTTTAACATTGACTGGTGCGTTCTTCTTTAGTAACAAAGGAATCATTTCTACATTGCCACAATCAGCAGCAAAGTGCATAGGCGTAAAACCAGATTCAGCATGTTTAATGTCGATTTTACTCAAGCTGAGGAGAAGATGGTCAAGAACTTGTGAACATTCTTCATCAACTGGTCGTCTCTGGGCAAAAATGTGCAGCGCAGCCATACCTTTTTCATCCAAGTCTCTTGTAGAACATACTCGACTTATGTATCTCCTTACTTTTTGCTTTCTATCTCTAATCATCTCAATTACTTCAACGTCTCCATGAAGAACGGCTATGTGCAGAGCAGTCGTTTCCTGTGATCCTATCTTCAGTAGACAACCGTGGCCTACCAATACTTTTGCTATTTCAATATGCCTGTTCTTTAAAGCTTGACAAAGTAACTGAAAACCTGGCGACCACGAGGATAAAAAACCATCATCGAGTCCATTTGTGAGGAATTTGACTTCTTCCAAATTTCCATCCTGAACGGCGAAAATAAGTTTTTGTTTCACGTCTTGAGTTCCCGCCATAACTGCCTGGAAATGGAAAATTTATTTTACGAATAGTGCACTTGCTTGAACTGGTTTTCAAGTATTTCTTATTTTAGTTTAAAAATAAATGCCTAAATGTGGAATTTGTATATTTACTTCAGAAGTATTTTCAGAAACTGCCAAGTTAGGATATCAATAACTTTCTCTGAACCTGAAAAATATGAATACACGTATAAGAAGCAATGGGCCTAAAATTAAGATACGTAGGAACTGGGCAAAAAATAAATATTTACAAAAATATGATTAAAATTCGTTAATATCGAATTTCACTTAATAGATAAACAAAATCACAATAAATTTTAGCCAAAATGATCGAAGTTAATTCATTAATTTCAATTAATTATCTTGTAATCTTAAACGTTCCGGAAAGAAGTCTGAGAATCTCATTAGCTCACGTATTTGGAAGTTTGTTTTCCTTTGAATGTTGGGACCCTAAAACACTGGGTAACATCCTATATTTTCTTAGAAATAATTCATATACTCTCGACCGGCCGTAAAGGAATATAGAATACACGGAGACACTTCACGGGCAGGAGATTGAAAGCCCTGAACTACGTGACATGATGCCCTCGGGCATCATAGCGCACTACAGGAATTTTCAACTTCTTGACCTTGTGGTGTAATGTACTATTCATTGGTCCTTCACAAATACGGTGTAGAAATCTGATCTCTTGAGGTTGAATTGACGAAAAGGAGATTCAGGATTGGTGTGAAACTTGTATGAGTGTGAGAAAAGTAAAATTAGTGTAAAATGCTATAAATTAATTGAATGGGGTAAATATCTATGAAACACTTCAAGGAACAAATTAATTGATTGGAACTCCGACTGGAGGCATGTGGCAGGCATGGTCTCCGATGGCCTTGGCCTAAACTTCTCAAAGCGTGGTTCACCCCAACGTATACATTCAGGGCGGCATGAACTATTTACATAATATTAATTGACTTTGTTTTGTCCAAATGTAGATTTTTCTGATTATCAAAGATGGAGAATTTCAAATCATGAAGACTGATACACAGAGAATTTACCGCTATATAATGAACTACAATCATGTGTAGTAACTCTTGAGACGTGCTCTACAATAGTGCCGTAAACGCTATTTGTCGTAAGTCATCTAATACGTAAATTTACGTACAAAGTGATCCCTATGTCTAACCGTGTATAATGCACTGTTGTAGAGCACTTTTCAATTGATAGTTACATGAATTTTCAGTAAAACATGGAAATAATAATTAAAATCACTGTCTAGTTCTTAATTGCTTTTGGTCAACGGTGGAAAATTTCGTTTTTGTAGTTAAGGCAGTTTTAAAAGGCCGGCACCTTAACTTATCATCACAATAGCAGCCATATTTTAAAACATTGTCCCACTTTGCTCAAATTAGTAATGATAAAATGGCATGGTAAATTTTGAGTAATGCAAAACACTGACTTCTTACACAGGGTGTCCCGCGAGAACTGTAGCTAAATTGGGGG
>WSXT02200829.1:0-18753 GCA_011762715.2 Neuroterus valhalla | reverse complement strand
TCCCAAACCCCCACTCCACAACGCAGAAACTGACCCCAAAGCCATTTGCATATCGAAAAAAAGCCACACCCCCCCCAGAAACCAATTCCTGGCTACGGGCCTGCTATGAGGCAAGGCAAACGCTTGTTATGTACGTCCGTAATTATGTGAATTATTATTTTGATGTAATTGGACCCACGCTGTATGGTTGCGGGTTCGATTCCCGCCTCGCACTCTGGAAGAGTTTCGGCGGGCCACTGAAATTCGCGAGTTCGGTACCTCTGGGGTTCTTCAAGTTCTCTATGTCTTAGGTAGCTGTTGCTCTTGGTGGTTCGGAACTCACCTCAAACTGTCGGTCCCCCTCACCCCTGAGTTAGTGGTGAGGTGTGCAAAGGAATAGAGAGAAGGTTATGCAGACACTCGCAAATCCGTAACAGGGATCCTGCGTCGGTGAACATTTTAGACTTTTTCTGCTGAACTCAAACATTTTGGTCCTTCGAGCCGGATTGAGGCTTTTTGGCACCTAAAAAATTGATTTTTGATGCAGGTGAGTTTAAGAAAAGATTATTCTGAGTTAGCAACAGTGAGTGCTATTTTTCGTGGTTTATGATGTACGTTTCGTTCGGCGCATGGCGAACAGTGTATTTACACATGCTTTTAACTGGATCACGCTGGATACATCCTGCTGACAGTTCACTGTCCTGTAGGTACACGCGGGCACCGGTCGGCAGCAGTAGCGATAGTAGCAGGTGCACGCAGACTAGCATACATTGGCATGTAAGTATCATGCGACGAGAATTCTCGCTGGACTGTGTGAAGTCATGCTGGTGCACGACGATACTTTTGTTGTCAGCTAACGAAACGGAACAGCTGAATGGAAGTAATCGTGGCCATTTGGTACACCTGTGCTTTTCCGGTGATTTTAAAAATTGATGTGCACTAGCTTGTTTCGGTTTTATTTGAATGTGATCTATACTTCGATCATTTTTATCTCCTTTTTGAACTCTGTTTATTGATAATTGATGTCTTTTCGTGATATTTTGTGAATTCATTTTGAATTGAATTGTGATTAATTTTTTTTTTGTTTACTCGCAATTTATGTGTTCATTGTTATAAGAATGTTATTTAAACTGAATTTTTCTTCGCCTAAACTGTTGAGCAACGCAAACTAGAGGAATAGAAGGGAGGGGGACAACGTCCCGTTTCACGTAAATAACCAGTGATGAAAAACGGTCAACTATGCATCTGTGAGATACAGCGCGTGTAATGGAGTATTAATATCCGTATAGGCGCTCTCGATAAAAATTGGGGAAAGTTTGAGTCCGCTTATGCGCCACATTCAACGGTAAAGGCGGAAAATAAAGACAATGCGTATTTTGCCGAAGATTATTACACCCAGTGTGAAGACAAATATATTGGAGCTAAGGCCTACATGCTGGATATTTTGGATACATTTGTTATTTCAGCTACAGCTTCTTCTGTGGGAAAACTCCAATGCATGTGAGTGTTCAGCCCAGGGGAATATACTCAAGGATAGAGTTGCCTAAGTTTTCAGGTTTTCACATTGAATGTCCGTCTTTCAGGGATTTGTTTGTATCAATGGTAAGATCCGATAAGGATTTCCCTATCGTTCAGAAACTACATTATTTGCAGACTAGCTTGGTAGAAGAAGCTGCTCAACTTTTACTCAATCTCCCAACTACTGTGGCCAAATTTGAGCGAGAGCACAGTGGAACGAAATCCCGAAAAGCTGGCCAAAAGTAGAAAATGTTCATAAAATGGGCTAAATTTTCTCATTCAGAGGTTTTCGGAGTCACTGATTACAAATCTAGTATCAAAAATCTCACAAACAAAATGGCTGATCCAATATGGCGGACGAGTATGCTAAATACGTTTTTGTTATTCTTTCCCAATTGTAGTAAGGGGGTTTTCAGGGTTGCTAATTACGAATCCGAAGTTAAAATTCCAATAACAAAATTTCGAATCCAATATACGGGACTAGTAGTGTGAAAGCACATTTTAATTTTCGGGACATTTTTTTCCTATCATGATGTAAACGTAACGGATGGCGTCATTTAAATGCCTCTTCAATAGATAAAAAATTTCCTCTCTTGTGAGACCAAGTTTCTCACCTGAATGTGGGATAATAATTATACCAAAACATAAAGATGTACTCTAAAAAGAGGTAGTTCTATCTTTTGCGATAGAATATTTCTGACACGCTTTTGCAGGTTTGGTCTTACTGCGTATGAGAAATTTCCACATACAATGATAACATGATGATTCCAATTTTCAAATATATTTTTTGGTTATAATATGTTTGATATTAGTTATTATGTATGAAGTTATTTATCAGGAACGATTACCTATTCAGATTCTACATACCTTCCTGTGTTCCGGTCATTTTTCAGAACTGAAATGCGATGTTCACATTAATTTTTTATACTATTCCATTCCAAAGTTTTTAAAATGGCTGTGGGGGTCGAGCTGCAACGCGTTCGAACACTAAGTTCGGAATGTATTCTGATGCAATGTTTTAGAACTAGCTTAGGCATGGTTATAAAAAAAGGTACATTCAATAGTTCCCCAATGATGTTCAAGGTAAATATAGAATTTCCGGAATTTTTCTTTTTGAGGTTTCGGCCGGGTTTTCGGGGTTTTGTACCACAGTGGGGCGTGAGAAACCTCGGTTGCCAGATATGACAATGAGAGAGCTATGATTAATTCTTATTTAGCAAAGTTTTCTAGTATCTTTTAGTTCTCGGATAGTAAGGTGTGTGCTTTGTGAGGAATTCAAACTACTCAAGTAGCAAAAGCCACACCATCTCCATTTACTGGCTCCAAAGAAAAATCATCTGAATCCAAGAAAAGTAAGAGAGGAATGTATGCTCATAGAGTTTATATCAAGGAGAATAATTATCCTATATGCTCAAATAATCATTTTATCCTTTCTTGTTTAAATTTTCGATTAAGCAATACTAAACAACGACGAGACTTAGTCCGGACGCATCGCTTGTACTACAATTGCTTAGGTAAGCGCATGCTTCGATCTTGCTCTTCTACCAAGAGATGTCAGAATTGTGCGGGTCAACATCATAAATGTTGCATCACCCTAATAATGTGAACTCAGTTGCTCCACCTTGCACTACTGTCAATAATCCTGTGATTGATTCCTTAGATACAACTGCTCTTGTCTATGTGATTCCTATATATTTTACTCCCAATAGTCCTGTTGCATCCACTTGTACTCAGGGTCAAATAATTTGTCGAATACTTGCTCTAATTTGTGACTGGGAGGGACCATACTTCTAGCTATCGCCCTCATCTCTGTGGAATCTTACGACGGGAGTCAGCACCTTGTTCGTGTCTTATTGGAACAGCGGACCCCAGCCTCTTTTATTTCAGCATCCTTAGTTCAGAGACTAAGATTACGGCGACATCGTGCTATTCTCACAGTTGAGGAAATAGTAGATCAGCGTGTTCCAACCACTAGAGGTCTCACTCTCTTGAGAAATGATTCGAGGCTAAATCGAGTACGTGCTGTCATATTATCTAGACTCACTTTCTATATACCACCAATCACTATTTCTGGCAATTACTGGTCACATCATCAAGGTCTTGAGTTAGCGGATCCGATTCTGGAGCAAGTTGACATGATCGAAATGATACGGGGGGGGGGGGCTGCAATTTATTCGCCGGTCATCGAGAATGGAGTAGGAATAGGTGCAATGAATACTCCTACAGCTTGAAAAACTTTTCTCGGTTGGATCCTTTCTTATCGGCTCTTATTTTTATACTACTCCGGAACCTCCTATCATCAAGGTTAACGCACCCAGACTGATCGATGGGGACTCGCGAGACAAATCTACGAGGCCTTTTGGAATCTTCCGTCTGCTAGGTATCTCCAAGAACTTCCGAGTTGATGAAAATGGCAGAGACCAGTACCCTCTGTGAAGGTTGAAAGCCTTGTGTTAGTCACACATGAGACTATACCCGCATCTGAGTGGGCTCTCGGTCGAGTCATCGACATAACACTGAAACCATGAATCATGTTGCTACTGGACGCCCAATTTCAGGGTAGGCAGAAAATATTATGATACTGATTCGTGGAGGCTCCGCGAAGGCGGGCAGGATATTTTGAACAGAAATGAACTTTTTGATTGATCGTCTACGCGGATTACGCTCTTGCCCTGCTCGTCTCCCATATCTTCCCACTATCACTAAACAGTGGTGAAGCGTGTGTGTGCATGCACAATGCTACGAGGCATGGTGGACGCTTGTTACGTAGGTCCGTAATTATGGGAATTAGTGTTTTGTTGTGACTGGGAACTATGGGCTCCTGCCTCCACCATGGAGAATTACCCCTTCGCCACCGCAGACGACCGCTCCTGCGGTACTTTAAACACTTGACAGTCATTCCTGACCTCCACAGATGTTGGAAGCTGCTTTCTCAACACCCCTTGCGACGGTTTTGGGCGTCTGTCTCCAAGCGCAGCCTACCGGTTTGCGGCTTCCCCCACATGTCGGATCATCGCCATGGCCTTCATCCTATAAATCGGACGATATTCTGGGTCCAAAAGCACCCCCTCTCTGCGTGACACAGGGACGGTAAACTAACCCGCTGGCTCCCATTCAAGCACTTCCTCTTGGGCTGGGCGCTCAGAGATGGAAACCATACTTCCCGCAACTACCTTATGCAGTACGAGTTGGCTGACTGGACAACTCGGACAGCCGACGATATCGCCTTAGTTAAATAAAAACTAACATGCGAATGCCCCATGCAATGAGCGAAATGCAACAAATAAACAAATTTTAGGAACTAAAAGGTAGGATGAAATCATACTGTGAATCGTGCCAACGTGGTACATATATTCTTTGGATCAGTTCGTTTCGGTTGGTTTCCTCTGGAATCAAACCGATGGACCTTTGCCAAAGCCACCGAACGCTCCCTGAGGATGCGCATAGAGTTTCCCTATGCCAAGGGTTTCTGCTCAACACGGCTACCAAAACTAATGAGCAGTCGCGGAAAATTGTCTAGGGATGGTCCCGAAGGAAAAGCCCGATGCAAAGGCGAAGGATGGAAAATTTCCTCCCGTAGCTACTCGTGAGATCAACGGTAAATCTAGTTGTGGATGCTATTTAACATAACCGAACAATGCTGCGATGCCAGTATTATCCTCCATCGCAGAGGTAACGTGGCGCGTGCACACTCTGTGGAGCCAGAAACAACCAGAGCTTTCGCACCTTCCACAGCAAGTGTTAAGAAACCGTGCCGTCAACCTTCCGCGAACGACCAATGTACGCCAAATTCTCCCTCAACCTATGCATGAAAAATATGCCGACGAAGATCAGGAAGCAACAGTAGGACCAACTGCGGGAACAAGGCATCTTCAAGAGACGAAGGCAATTTGAGAACAAGGAGAAACATAAACACATCCAGGTTCGTCCTTAGCCATATGATCTGGCTAAGATGGATGCGATACGTCGTGAGGATCTTTTGGAGGATTCCGACCATTCAGTATATGGTGCGGCGAGAACTTTGGCTTATTCGAATCCACCATCCCACATTTAAAATGCCCAAGCTGCTGACCTTTGAGCAGCAGATTGTTGACAAAATACGGATGTTATATGACGCACACAAGAGAATACAAAAGAGCAAGGGATGGGTCAGGGAGAACCAACAGTTCCTTGCTGACTGATCACGCGTCTATAGCGTTCCCCCTCTTTGGTCGAAATCACACCCAAGTTCGAGGAAGTCGATAGTTTTTGGAGAAAGATTCTTGAAATGAAAGAAGGCATTGAATGAAGGCACTTTTTTTTTTTAAAGGAGTAAAAAACGGAGAAATGCTCATGCACTAACCACATTCGAACTTTAGGGACCAAGCATGGCCCACAAGGAACGAATGTGAGTGTGGGACTTACCGAAATGGCACCTACCCACTAAACCTTAAAATCCTCTTTTCCTGCCAACCTAGAACTCTGGAACCGCTTATCGTATTACTTCAAAGTACTAAGTTATAGGCCAATAAGCCGTACGTCAGCTCCTCCTTTGCATTGATGTTCAGCTCCTCCCTTGCATTGATGCTCAACTCAAAAACTAAACAAGCCTCATCTAGGGTACGCGTCGTCCCCGGTAGAAGGGACGTCTATCACTTCTCGGGCTCGCTGGCCTTCGACCCTGTGATGGGGGCTATTGTCTTCATTGCAAACAACTGGAGTCTTCAGCTCTCTCTCTCTCTCTCTGAGCTGTTCCTCTTTCTTCTTCTGCCGGAGGACCTTCTCGATGTACTGGGCGATGTTGCTCCAGTTCGTCTGAGAACTGATCATAATATCCACAATGTTGTCTGGCGTCAGTGCGTGGCCTAAAACCCCCTCCAAAGCATGTTTTTCTGCTGCCCATCTGGCACATGTAAAGAATGTATGCTCTGCATCATCTGCCTCATTTGGGCAATAGTCACAGTTAGGGCTAGGTTTCTTTTTCCTGCGGAATAAATAGGCATTGAAGTGACCGTGGCCAGAGAGAAACTGGGTAATGTGAAAATTCACTTCCCCATGTCTCCTGCTGACCCACGCATTCACCTCGCCTATTATCCTGGCAGTCCACCTACCCCGCTCGTCTAATTTTCACTGTTCTTCCCATTTAAGAAACGTTTCATGTCTCTCTCGCGTCGCAATGTTCTTGTCAGAGCTTCTTCTTTTGTCCTCATAAATCCTTTTCCTCTCAGCGGCAAGCAGGTTAATGGGGATACATCCCGCTATGATCATCACCGCTGGGCCGGATACGGATCGGTAGGCACATGCCACTCCTAATGCTCCTTTCCTCTGAACAGCAATAAGCTTCTTCTTATTGCATTCCAGTTTAAGTGCGTCCGCCCAAATTTCTGCGCCGTATAGCATGACGGAGTTTTCCACGCTCATTAGAATCCTCCTTTTGCAGCTTCTTGGGCCAGCTATTTTCGGCATAAGCCTTGACAGCATGGCGACCATCGTTTCGGATTTTCCAGCTGCCTTCGTGATTTGAATCATGAAAGAAAGCTTTTCATCGATCCAGATTCCTAAGTACTTCAACATACTTATAGCTCCAACATCGTGATCGACAATTTCCGCAATGAATGGCTTTTTAAACCACCTTTGTCTAGTGAGGACTACTACTTCTGTCTTCTTGCTGGCAAGCTCAAGACCGCGGGCTTGAAGCCAGTTCTCCACCATCCTCGAGACCTCTTCAACAAGGCGACTTGCCTCTTCTCCCGATCAGGCCTGAATCATTGCCGCCAGGTCATCGGCGAACCCGATCAATTTAACGCTGTTAGGTAGGTCCATTAACAGGACATCGTCGTAGACAGCGTTCCAGAGGTCGGGTCCCAGCACTGACCCTTGAGCGACTCCTGCCGTGACACTTGTGCTCCGTGTTCCCTCTGTCGTTTCATAGGAGAGTTGCCTGTCGTTAAGATAATCACCCAGTATACGTAGTAGGTACGCTGGGATTTTGAACCTTTTTTCAAGGACATCAAGAATGTCAACCTATTTAACTGAATTGAACGCATTCTTAACGTCGGAGGTGATCATTAGGCAGACTCTTCGAGACCGGTGATTTCCGCTCCAAGCTTGCTCAACTTCTTGAAGAGCCTCTTTAACTGCTTCCACTGTTGATCTTAATTCCCGAAAACCATGTTGGTTTTCAGCAAGTCCTCCTGCTGCCTGCACTGCGGTTCTCAATCTGGCGCGCAGCATGTTTTCAAGGAGCTTCCCGATCACGTCGAGCATGCAGAGTGGTCTGTATGAAGTCGCAGTAACCGGGGGCCCCTTCCCTTTGTCCAAAAGGACAAGCTTTTGTTTTTTCTACCTTGAGCAGAAGACTCCAGCTATAAGGTAGGAGTTGAAGAGGTTGAGCAGCACAAACGGATGCTCTTTTGCTACTAAGCGAACCACCTCCGTCGGAATGCCGTCAGGACCAGGTGCCTTACCACAAGCCATTTTGGAGGCTGCTTCAGGCAGCGCTTCCTCTCTGATGTTCCGGATTGGATGATTGGGAAAAAGCACCCCAATAATTTCCCCCATCATTTTGGACTCCAAGGCTGCAATCGGCTTGCGTCCGTACGGCTTCCTAGTCACTATTTGGTAGCCAAGCCCCCAATTGTCTTGATCAATGGCCATCCTGACCTCAGTCCACTTGTGGCGCTTGCTCTCATTGATGGCTCTATTCAGCACCTTCTTTGCATCCAAGTACTTCCTGTTGGCGTGCACTGTTCCCTGGTGTTTTTGCGTGCTCTGGGGATTTTTCGCTTCAGCCTGAAGCAGACAATCCTTAGTTTCGCAATCTGTTGTGTCCACCAGTATACCGGCGGCTTATCATATCTTGGAACCTTTTCCGGCATTGCAGCCTTGCATCCTTTCACGATCAGGTTGGTCGTGCACTCTGCCGGATCTTCCACGGTTGTTCTTGTTGCAGCTGTACATGCTTGTTCTAGCAGCATACGTCCGCCCTTCTCAACAATCTTGTCAAGAAGCCTAGTTGCGTTGAGCTTCCTAGCATTCCAGCCTTTCCTAACCCCACTGTTCTGGTTGGCACTAGAGGACCCACAGCCCATTAGGAAGCTAATGTATTGGTAGTCGCTTGCTGTGTAGTCCTCCAGCACTTCCCATTCGTGAACTCTTCTTGCTGCGCCCGGTGAAGCCATAGTGATGTCCAGAATGGTCTCCCGATAACCCCTCCTCCTAAAAGTAGTCGAGGTCCCCGAGTTCAAGATGGTAAAATCCAGTCTGGCCACCATGTCCGTCACCTCACGGCCTCTGGTGTCTGACCATGCCATGCCCCATTCTGAAGATTTTGCGTTGAAATCTCCCACAATAATGACGTCGCCGTCCATAGTGGAACAAAGATCTTCAAGTTCCGCCATCTTTCTACTAAAGACTGCAATTCCCTCGTTTGGTGAGAGGTAACAACTTACGACGGTGTCCTTACCGTTCGAGACCCAAACGAATCCGTCTCCTCTTCCTTGTTTTTGCACTAGGAATCTGGTGCTGTTTGCTACCCAGATGGCAGCAGTGCCGCTGTCGTCACAAAACCAGTTCGCGCCTTCTCTATTTTGGTATTGCTCGCTGACAATGAAAATTGCGGCCTTTTTTTCGTAAGCCAGCTGAGACATTAGGTCTTGGGCTAACTTACGTCGACCCAGGTTGCCCTGTAGGATAACCGTCATCGCTCCTTTTCGTTACATTTGCGGTCAGCCTCTCTGTAGACCACGCACCTGGAAGAACCAGTCATGTGGTCAACAGCACAGCTACCTCCTCTTTCTGTACAGAGAACGCATTTGGGTTCGTTTGTACAGCTGTTTGCCCGGTGATCTTCTGTGCCTCACTTCCAGCACAGTCGACTCCTGTCCGTTCCTTTGCAATCAACAGCAGTGTGGCCGTAGTTAAAACAGCGGAAGCAACGTTTCGCCCGTATTTACCTGCAAGATTTCAAGTCATAATATCAAAAATTTTGAAAGTAATGGTCCGTTAAATGGAGCGTTTGAAAATTTTAATTTGTCTGAAAAAATTGTTGAAACAGATGAATATTTAAAATTTGATTGCAGATTTGAAATCAGGGACCCCTAAAACATACGACATGATAAATAATTGTAATTATATGGCAAAAGTTCAACATAATTTTTTATGGAAATTCCTAATGAAGTTTTATGAAAAACTTTTAACGCGTTTTCCTCCAAACAATGTTTTTACATTTCTCGAATAACCTGGAAGGCGCAAAAAATGAGCAATCGCTATGAAATTTTTTAAACATGTTCTCAGAAGATATCCACAAAATGTAGACTACGATCATCGTAGTCTACATTGTGTGCTATAGTGTCTAGATTAGGAAAATTTTTTTGTTTGAGATTTTGTCTATGATGGACAGATTTTCCGAGGGTAGGAGAAGTCGACGCCGACTACCCGCCACTGATCACTGCCCCCTCCCCCCTTGACGTGGAACGACTCAAAAAAATTTTTGATAATAGAATTAACTTTGACAAAGAACTGTGAAAAATTTCAACCTCTTATGTTTCATACTTTACTCAAATAACATTCCGAAAAACAGCCGGATGTCGGCGCAACAAGGTAGAAAGCCGCTTTCAAATTGCGGATGATGTCCTAGAATTGCTCAGCGATCTGGTGGGCAAAGGAAACTCAAAACATTTTTTTCAAATTAGTGGAAATGGGGGGCAGCCGTTCAAAAAAGGGTTCCGTAGCCTCACTTACCTTTATTTCGTCTTCCCTCATTTTTTTAACTATTCTCACTCTCTCACCTTCTGATACACTCCTCTTCTTCTTTTCCCCCAACTTAACTCCATTTCTTAACATTTCTTAGCTGCTTCTCCTCCTCATTGTTTTAAACCCCCAGGTTCTTCTTCTACTTCCCCTTGCTGCCTCCTCTCTTCTCTACACCACGCCAAACTGTCCTTTTCCTCACTTCTCTATCCTCACATCGCCCCATTTCTACTCATTTTCCCTCATTCACCCTCAGCACCCCTGTTTCCAACATTCTCTTTTGCGTCACTTCCCCTTATTTCCTCCCCTCATTTTTCCTCACCTTACAATGCTTTCCTCTTCCGCGTCACAGTCTCCCCCTCAAATCTTTTTTTATTATTTCTGCTAACTTGCCTCCGCTAACTCTCAAGAGATGGACGCCGACCATTATCCATAAGGTTTTCTGCTCATCTACGAATCCTACAAAATTAAAACTACAAGAATTTTCAAATTCACCGTAGATATCATTCTTTTTTTATCATAAGTTTCAGATATCTAAAAAGACATGTAATATTTATGATCTCTTAGAGAAACTACATTGTTTAGTCTCTACTTTAATCCTCACTGATATATATATTTATAAAGTTCCAGATGTCAATCTATCGGCTTTAAGAAGATTGATGGTCTCACTTAATATTTTCCTGCTAATGACAAACACACGACAAATTCTCATTTGTGGTCGGGACGATCACAATCTCTGGTCTTTTTCCCAACTCTTCTTCTAGAAGCCGATATCCGCAATCTCTGGAGGAAATTAGTATCTCCTTCTTTTGCTACCTTCTCTCACAAGCAAAGCCGACGTTAACTGTGGATACAAACACATACAGCGCCCTTACTACCTACCGGCTTAACGAGTTTTCAAATTTGCTCCTCGTCTTAGTGCCTCTTCCCTTATCGAACGCCCAGCTTACGAAGAGAAACAAAAGTCGAGATATGAAAAAAAAGATTAAATCGCATTCTTTTCCTGTCTGACCTTCCTTAGATACTGTAGAGATCATGTTTTGATCAAACTAATAAACAGGTCTATTACATGATAAAGTGTAACAAGTATTCGCTGATGAACGTAATTCTGCAATTGAACGGCTGGATTCCACAACAGCCTCTACGCTCGGGCTAGTAGGCAAGGGAGGGGATCCGCGATGCGCGTAGATCTTTCCGTAGGCACAGAAAAATCTTCACTTATCGCGGTATCCCCTCCCTTGCCTACCAGCCCGAGCGTAGAGGCTGTTGTGGAATCCAGCCGTTTAATTGCTCTCATTATTTCAAATTGATGCAATAAAAACACAAATTCAGCGTTATACAATATATGTTGGCAATGCTGAAAAAAATGACACAAAACAATAAAGTTACTGAGGAAAAATATACCATGTGAAATCAAAAAATGGCTTTTAGCGGGGAAAATTGAAATTCATCAAGGCACAGTACTACTGGAATAAAATGAATAACATTAGCAATAATATAAAATTGAATAATATTTTCAAACACTTATACAAAAAACCTTATCTTACTTGTTCCATTTGACGAATGCCTGGTGAGATAAGGCTTCTTGTATAGGTGTTTGAAAATATTGTTAAATTTTATATTAGTGCTCAATCCTAATGATCCTAACCATACATTTGAGTCTTAGTCTGGTTCCAAATATAAGTACTAGTGCAGTTATAAAAAAATATTATCTATTTTGAGAGTCTTTACAAAAATCCGCCACTTTGATAATGCTACTGCTTCTCAATTTATTCTACCTCCTTTGGCAGAATAAGACGTCTTCCTGTGTTCTACTTTTTAATACACTTTTTTTAATACATCACGAGAAATGACGAATCAGATCAACTAAATTTCAACTAAATATTAAGTTGATATATGTATCAACTATTTGATATAGACAGGATGACTATTCAGTTTGATAAGGGAACTTAATATCAGTTTAGTCAGATTTACTAAATTTTTTGTTAAGATTCCGACCATAACTTACCAAATAATCCAGCCGATTTGGCTAACCTCTTCCATAAACGCGTTCAATTTTGAAGTGAAATCAACTAAAAATTTTGTGTCATCAAAAAAATTCAAAGTTGAAACAACCATGCAATCTTGACTAACTGCAAATAGTTGAGTCAACTACGTCAATTATCTCAGTCTAGCGTTACTCCAGGTGGCAATATAATTAGGTTAATGACCTGTGAACTTATATGGTTGATAGGTGAGGAATGTTTCCGATATGCAGAAGATATCGGCGTTGTTTTTAGAAAAATCTCCATCCAAATTTTAGTATCTATGTAGATTCAAAAAGATAATATTCAGGTCCGTAATGATTATTCGATTTCAAGGTTTTGTAGAGTTTTTCCATGTATGGCATCCGAGGTATTCTTTCATTTTAATATACCATTAGGTCGAATTTCTTTCGGGGTGAGTGTAACTCGTTTGATTCCAGCCCTGCTGTATCACTGAAAAATAGAGAATGGGTATGAAAAGATTTGAAAGTGGAATTGACATGGGAAATTTCGAGTAAGCGATGTGTATGAAAGCAGGGATCGATAGGCTTCTTTCCGTGATCTGCACATGATCTTCCTGGCATAAATCCACATTGAACTTCCCAGATCCTTCCCTTTGTTACTCTCATGACTTTATAAATAAGTATTCTGGTAACTGTTTTTCCTGCAGTACTTAGAAGGCTAATCGCTCTATAATTATTGCAGTCGCCGCGATCACCCTTTCCCTTGTAGATTGGGACAATAATCGCCCTTCTCCAATTACTCGGAACTTCGCTATTCATATCACACATATTCATAGATTCACACAGCCACACAAAGAAATATCCGCCACCGATCTTAAGCATTTCAGAGGTAATACCATCCACACCGCCTTACCGTTCTTTAGTTCTTTGATTACGCAAATGATGTCGTCGATACCGATTCTGCTTCCGCCACCTACATCGGAATTGTCTAATGTATCCGTGTCTGGGTCACTGTTATAGTGCTCTACAGCTTCACCTCCATACAGCTTCTTGAAAGAATCCTGCATACAGTCTTTCACTTTGTCAAAATTCCATACCATTTCACCGTCAGCATTCTTAAATCCAACTACCTCAGTGCTAGTATTTATTTTTCTAGTCTTCATAACCTATTTGCAGAATAGTTTTTGTTTCCTTCAAAATCATTTTGCATTCTCGTATCTCCCTTTCCCTATCACTAAGACCTCTTATATTCAACATTCTCGAGTACACTTCTTTCATCTCGTTGACTGGTTTTTTGAAGCCTTGCTCAAAAAATTGTCTTTCCTCACGTTATCTATTTCTAAGATAAGCTTGATATGCCTTACGCTTTGCATTATCGCGAGGAGTGGTTGTGCTTATTGGTTGTTTTCCGATAGTAGTTTCACCATCTGCCAGTGAACTAGCAGGAAGCTTCGATATTGTGTTCTCCACAAATTCTTTTCCGTCGGCGAAGACCTGATTTTACGATAAGCAGTCAATTTAGCCTTTATTTAAAGCTTTCTCTAAGAAAGGGAGAAGTGAATTTTTCTCTGCTCGCACTTTTTCGGAGGAATCATCTGATGATCTAATCTGGGTTCTTTTTAGATTCCTCACATTGGCCACAAGCAATTTTTCGTCATTTAATGAAGGAAGTTGTACCGAGATTGGCATGGTTGATTTCCGTGGCTTGGTAATTTCAGATTATTATTCATAAGAATGATATTATTTCCTTCGTATCTTCGTTTTCCCCTTCTTCTATTCCAGAGAAGATCAAAGTATGTTTTCTCACCATTCTTTTAAGGAATTCAATCCTGTGTTCTTGACTCGCCATCTCAGACCTGATATTTTTGATTCCTTTGCTTAAGGGGCCCCTACCCTCCAAAAAAGAGGAAATTCGATTTTTTTTTACTTTGTTTCAATCTTCCACTATCTGAAAAAACGTGACAGAAAGGGTTTTGTGAAAATCACATCCCTTCCCATGTTCCTGGGAACAGAAAGGTCCCCGTCTCCGGCCGTTTCCGAGAACGCGAGCGCGCATACTCGAAACATTTCTCGACATGTAGTGAACATGTGTGTGCATGTGTGTTAATAGTTTATAAGTTTTTATTCATAAAAATTGACGAACAGAGGAGATGACCGGAAGATTAGAATAGAACGATTAGAGCGAGAGGTACAATAATCAAGTTTTATTTCGTACTCTATCTTTAAACGCGCTTTCCCGAAAATAGTGTTTTTTTGGCTTTGTGGTCACGCTTTTTATAGTAAATTTGGTCTGATTTTGATTTATTTGGTCTCAAAATATTCGGAAAACATGCCGCTATTTTTTTCTGCGTACGATTTTTGAAATTTCATTTCGTTCTATTTTTATGGCCTCCCAGAGGGAAAAAATTAGGTCGAAAAATTTTTTTTTTACAAATTGTTTTATAACTTCTGGTACAAATTTTTTTTGGAAATTCTGTCACAGGAAAACATAGCCAATATAACTACAAATATAACGAATGTCTCATTGCGGATTTCAGATTACTCGTTTTCCCAAACCTGTGCCACAAAATCACCTCCTCCATTTTGAGGGTCGAGTCTTCAATAGCGTATCGAGGTCACGGGTGTCATTTATCGATTGATATGAAAATACTGTCGAAAAGGAGGTATCTTTCGAATAAAAAAAAAGTTTGGTAATTCATCTATTACATTCTGCGCTAATAATTCCCAAAAAACACCTTGAATTTCGGCCTCCGAGGGTGGAGGACCCCCTTAAAGCCTTCTTTTATTTTCGTAGCTGATTGACCTTCCTATGTAGAGAGCCA
This sequence comes from Neuroterus valhalla, assembly GCA_011762715.2. NCBI lineage: Eukaryota > Metazoa > Arthropoda > Insecta > Hymenoptera > Cynipidae > Neuroterus > Neuroterus valhalla. Next base: position 3,717 of record WSXT02200829.1, on the reverse strand, counting down.
ATAAATTGTTACATTGAGTCGAATATTCTCATCAAAGTACGAAACTGCTCAGCCGATAATTGTTATGCCATCATTTCCAATATTTTCAATTTGAATTCACAAATATATCAGTCGTCGAGACGTTAATTAATTCTTGCGATACAACATTAAGTCATTTTTTAAAATGTAAATAAATCAGATTTACCTTTCACGGAAGATAAAGCTTCGTTCTCGAATCTCTCTCCTCGCTAGTCACTCTAGATTGGATGTAACTAGAGTGTTTCTGAAGAGATGAAAAATTATGGCCCGAGACAAGAAACAGCGCTGCACCATTATGAGTGATAACGTTACTCGTTTGTTCGAAGTGAACTTTAATGATGACGTCACCACTAATAGACACTTTCCTCAGTTTTACCGGTTTTTAGGCCGAGAATTCAACGAGGCGCTAAAGATAAAGGTGCTATTGTCTGGTCCGGTTTGTAACAAAGAACACTCGATTACTTTCCGTCCAAGGAAGGAGTCATTTCATCTCTTTTGTTCGTCCTGAAAGACTGTCAGGATCGAATCTAGAGGTGGCAATGCGTTCGCTTTCCTTCCTCGAGCAAAGCATCATTTGCTGTGGAACTTTGAAGAAAAACATTAGCTTGAGTGTTCTTGGGACACTTCTCAAGATAAAACGGTCTGCAGAGATAAAAAAAAGACAATATGGTTTTATTGATTGATCGTTTCATGTATTCTTGTTAAGGGAAAAGAGAAAATAGAGAATGAATATTGCTTGAGACTAGGATCGTCCTCTGGTAAAAGTTGGACTGCTCTTAAAAATAGGGGCATATAAAAACTCGTCCCCGGCTACCTGAAAACTATACCCCCATCACTGAATCACCCCTCAATGCTTCCTGCAAGCTGTATTCTGGGCTTGCGTGAGATCTTAGGATTTGTATCCATTGTACTTATAATCCCTTTGTACCTATTACAAGATTGTCTATATAATTATCATAGTCCGGGAGCTGGGTATGTTCCCGTATGCATTCAAGAGGCAAAAGATAAAAACAAGTTGATCTAATGAATTTTGACCTGCTGAATCCAATGATACCAGTTTCTTTTACACAGGGTGGATAGGTTTGGTTTAAAACGCAATTGTTTAAAAAAATATGGAAGAAAGGTTTTTCTCGACGGGACAATTTTTTTCTAAAAATATGAACAATTTTAAGCATAAAAGTATTCTTGTAATTTTTTTGTTAGATGCATATTTACAAAATTATAAATTTTCAAAGTTCAAAATTTGACGTTTTTGGAAACTTTGAGTATCGATTGTTCTTGTTCTATTGAATATTTATTTCAAATTAAAAAAAGAATTCGTTCTTTGAGATTTCCTCCACCTATTCATTATACGCAATATATGATTAACCAGTCGGAAGCCTAGTTATCGCAATTTACAAGTAGCGTCTTTTGTGCTGGGACAAACTTCATATTTACCTCAGTAAGGCCGTGAGTACCTCGCCAGTTGTAGGCGTCAACGCACTGTCAAGCGCACAAAAGGCGCTACTTGTAAATTTCGATAACTAGGCTTCTGACTGGTTAATCAAATGTTGCGTACAATGGATAGGTAGAGGAACTTTTAAAGAACAAATCGCTTATTTAATTCAGAAGAAAATATGCCATGGGTAAAGAATAATCGATACTCAAAGTTTGCAAAAACGTCAAATTTTGAACATTGAAAATTTATAACTTCGTAAATATGCACCTAACAAAAAAAATACAAGAAAACTTTTATGCTTAAAATTGTCCTTTTTTTATTAAAAAAATTAGTCCCGTTGAGGAACACCATTCTTTACATTTTTTTAAACAGTTACGTTTTAAACAAAACCTATCCATTCATTGTAAAAATAGCTGGTATCATTGGATTCAGCAGGTCAAAATACATAAGATCAAATCGTTTTTATTTTTTGACTCTTGAATTCATACGGGAACATATCCAGCTCCCGGACTATCACCCTAATTTCGACGGCTTGGACTTCATATTTATTTATAGTTTTTAGGACCTTTAAACTGGACATTGGGAACTTCACAAATTTTATATTTTTAATGTTCTAGAAAAGAAATTGCACAACAATTTTCAATGCATAAAAGTGCAATTCATCTTCTAGCAACATTTTCTTCAAATGTAAATGATTGAACTATTAATACTTCCAATTTGAAAGAAAATAAATTAATTTTCGGGAGACAATCATTATCCGATTTTAACTTTTTTCCAAATGATAGCTGATCAAATTTTACATTGAATTGTCATGGGAGATTCCTGAATTTCTCTTTAATAATTTTTTTATTCGAAAATAAAAATGAATAAAAAATATTTTTGGATTATTGAAGTATACCGGTTTTTGAAACACGCTGTATTTATTTGAAAATTCCTAGAAAACTTGAAGCAGCTATCCTAAAATGATTTCCAATGTCGATATAAATATTTAAATTCTTTCTAATTTGTTTGTAAACCAGTAAGTGTATCTAAGGATTTCGTGGGAATTGGCAGAGATGCGTCATTTGATTCGCACAAAATTCGAACAATTTACGGACAAGAAGATTCGTTTGCTCGAATTGAAAGTAATGTTAATGAACAAATATCCATATCAGGTATTTTTGATTCATTAAATCAATATTTTTGGTCAACAAATAAGAAAAGATTATTTTTTACACTATCTTGATTAACAAATGCACTATTCGTCTGTGTTTGGCGGTATGAACTGGATTTTTCCAATGTGATTAACTGTAAATGACATATTTCTATTTTTTGGGAACGTTATGATGACAATTAACAACTTTATTGTAAAGAAAAATTCTTTAAAGAAATTTTTTTTATTTTTAAACAGAAATACATATATCCAAATAAAGTACCATTTTTTGACGGAATCAAGAACCAGATATTTAGCATTGAATCTTGCTATTAATCGATAATATTTTAAAATTGTTCAAAGAAACTGAATTACCAAATGCATTATGTGCTGTTTTTGGAGGGAAAATTTTGAATTTTTCGATGTAATAAACTGTAAACAACCAACTTCTCAATTTTCAAGAACATTCCAATGACAGTCAACAATTCCATCGCAAACAACAATCGTTCAAACAAATTTTTCTGATTTTTCAAAATATTATTTATTGTAAGATTACCTCCTTTAATAGAATTCTTTATCATTATGTGTAATAAGCACTACAATTTTTGAATTTTTCAAAATTTCAAGTAATAAGAATATTCTTCATCAAATACAAAAACAATAAAAATAAAAATAAAATTATAATTTCTGTTATCAGATTATGAATCTGAAAGTTTTACTTGACTTATTTTTAAATGTAAACTAATAATTTCAGGTTAATTAGAACTATTAACCTTCAAAGTTAAAATTATATAATTATTATTTAAATTATATCATCGAATCTAATATGACAGAATAGTGTAATGACTTTCAACTTCATAAATCAAATAAAATGAAAATTTTTATTAGAAAATGATATGCCTGATAAAAGGATTATCATCGAGATTATTATGATATAATAAATTATGTGAATATGTTAGTTTCCAATAAATTACTATCATTATATTTTAATATTATTATGACAGATAAATGTTTCAATTTGAGAAATAAAATGTATATAATTTTATATTATAATAATAATTTTATTTCTAATAAGGTATGAAATATACAATGGAATATATTCATTAAATTATGAATTTTAGAAATTTAT